>JASDQU011505433.1:23136-36941 GCA_032191745.1 Picea mariana | reverse complement strand
GAGTGTCAACTCTAGGTCTATGAATTGTCATAGGCTTGACCATCACTATTTTTTAGTGACTTCACCAACTACAAAATATAGTGGCTTTACCAACTTTAAGATTCAGTGATTGGGTTGACTTGGATAAATGTTGATGTAGGTGATCTTGAAACTTATGACTTGACTAACTTGGTTAACTACAAGGTTGAACCTTATTATATGGAAAGATAATGAAAAAAAATCCATGGCACAATACTCTTCTTATGAAGTGGTGCATATATTATGTTGATGTAGTGAAATATTTTAGGCATGTACCATTCACCCACCCCTTTTAGAGCTTTGCATACAGTTGGTCCAATTGGAAAACTCCTGATGAACAATTGTTTTATTAAAAAGTAGATAAAAATAGATCAAGCCAATGCATTTATAATTTACCTAGATTCTTTATGTATTTCTTGTTGTACAACAATACCAAATTCCCTTCATCAAAGGTTTTATGTTTGATGTGGCAATCATGCCAAGCCTTATCTCAGTCTTTTTTCACTATTTGATGGTACTGGTCAATAAATATGTCTTCTTAAAGTTGTAAAAACCCTTGTAGACTATCTTGGATGTATTTTTCTTTAGTCAATTTTATGGAATTTGTGATTAGGAGACTAGAAGATAAATTCAACAAGTAACAATACGTTTTTTCCATATACTAAGCTAAAGGGGATATGTCTTGCATGTTTCTTGATATTCATTTGATATTCCCATAGAACTACTAATATACACCTATCCTAGTCATGTTTTCTTACGACACAAACCTTTATCAGCCCATTTTTTAGGATTTTATTAAATTCCTTACCATTCCATTGGCTTATGGATGGTAGGGATTACTCATATGGTGATGTATCATGAATTCCTTTGTTAACATCACAATTGTTTTTCTTAAGAAGTGTCACCCTTTATCACTTATTGGGTTATGTGGGCATCCAAACCTTTCAATTTACATGTTTTTAAATATAAACCTAGCTTTTATATCTACTAAAGAGTCTATGGTTGGTGCAGATTCTACCCATTATGTGAGGTAGTCAATGGTTGTGATGATGTATGTTTCTACTTAGTGGCTAGTAAGGAGATTAATGGGTTAAATGAAATCAATAACCCATTTCTCAAATGGTTGAATATATACCAAGGGTGTAGTGAAATTTAATCCCTTCATGATGGTTTCCTTACCTATTCACATACATCATAATGTTTGACATAGTCCTTGGTGTTTTCAAACATTGTTTGCTACTAGATTCCATCCTATAGGATATTGCAAGTGGTGGATTTCCCTCCATAGTTTCCTCATGCGACTCTACTATGGAATTTTAAAAGAATGTCCAAGAATTCATGTAATATATGTAGAGTTGGATAATCCCATCCATTCCTAGGTTTTGAATCCTTGACCTACAGTCAATTGGTAGTTTTTTGCTCTATAAACCATTTTTTTCTTCTACATGTTTGTGAAGTTGTTAATATCAACTAGTCTAGTGGTGGGGAAG
Organism: Picea mariana; assembly: GCA_032191745.1. NCBI lineage: Eukaryota > Viridiplantae > Streptophyta > Pinopsida > Pinales > Pinaceae > Picea > Picea mariana. The sequence continues at coordinate 35,433 of JASDQU011505433.1, read as the reverse complement.
ATAGTAATGTATTCTAGGTATTCAAGTATGTCCTCTAATATAAATAGGTTAGTGTCTATAATTTGGTCATTTTTGGATCCTCCCAATTTGCTAGACTTTATTCTAGATAGATTATTAGGGCCCACATTATGTTGCATTGGGTTTAATACTACCTCAAAGATGAACTCTTGGATCAAGAGTAACCATTTGAAAAATTTTCCTTCAAGTATACCCTTGTTTACCAGTTATTTCAACATTGAATGATTCATGTAGAATTTTAAGTGGCCTCCCAACATATTGTGTCTAAAATTTTGTAGTGCATACACCATCACAAGACCTTCGCATTTTATTACGGTGTAATTGCATTCAATGTGGGAGAGATTGTGACTGGAAACGTAAATTGGATGGTAAATCTTCCATTTTAGTTGTGCTAGTGCTACTCCTAGTATTATCCCTAAAGCATCCACATGAACATTGAACTCAATTACCCCATATAGGAAAAAAATAATTTGGTCACTTACCATTTTTTCTTAAGTGTGTCGAAATATGCATGGTGCTCTTATGTGCATTTGAATTCTTCTTACCTTTTCAATAATCTCTCCATGGGTTATTTTTTCAAGGCACCATTCCTGATGATCCTTCTATAATATCTCATATACCCTAATGTTGATCTTAATGTTTGGATGTTGTCTAAATGATGCAGGTTTTCACTTACTTGAATATTTTCTTGATCAACCAAATTCCATCCTAATAGATGACATGCCTAAGTATAACCCAAAACAATGTGCATAGTATGCACTTATTTAAGTTAAGAAATATTTATATTTGTAATAATTTTTCGACCAGAAGTCACAAAATGGAAACATGTTCCTTGAGTAACCCATAGGTGGTCCAATCGTTTAGATACACTTTTAGTATTTTATGTATGTAGTCTCTGAATGTTGGGATGACTATCATGGAAAAAAATGTTGGGGAATTCTTCAACCCAAATGACATCACATTATAAGCATACTATATCCATTCTATTGTGAAGGTTATTTTCTTCTTGTCTTCTTCAACAACATGAACCTAGTGATATCCCATGAACCCATCTATGAATGAGTGTGCCTCTTTACTTATGACATGGTCCAATAATTTATCATTTAAATGTGTAGGAAATGGGTCATGAACATGCATTTCATTGAACCCTTTAAAGTCTACATAGGAATTAATTTTTCCCATTCCAATCTTCTTGTCCTAGATACTAACTAGGCTTATTTAGTCAGATTATTTTATTAGGAATATCAAGTTAGTTGTGAGCACCTTAGCATTTTCTTCCTTTTTTTTTATTGATGCATGGGTTAAGCCTACATGGTCTCTTTTTTAGGGGATTCACATTTGGTTTAAGCTCTATCTTTATCTACCTTTACCCACCTTCGATTCATTTCAATTTTGTGAAAATTTGAGGGAGGATATATTGAAATTCATTTATCAATTCTTATAATAATAAGATCTCCATTATGTTGTGAAGGTTGTTTTCTTTATTTATTCTTCAATGCCATGTACTTAGTGATAACCCAAGAACTTGTTTGTGAATGGGTATACCTATTTAACTACAATATAGTCAAGTAATTCATCCCTGAAAGGTGTGGGAAATGGGTCATGAACACAAGTTGCCTTCAACCCTTTGAAGTCTATATAAACCCTTGTTATCACACAAATTGTAGGTTGGGAAAATCCTGACCCAATCCACGAGATCACGATAATTGTGGGAGATTCTACCCACTGTCACCTTAGATAAACCCTCCCCTCACTTTAGTGAAGGAGAAATACTACACAAGGGTGGAATCCTGGGTGACCCTAGGGGAAATGAGATGGAAAGTGGTGTTATGGAAGTGATACCCCTATAGGTAAAACTACTAAATGGAAATTTTCTTGGAAACAAGTCTCATAGATGGTTAATGGTTTCCAAGTGCTTAGGTACCTACGGAAGATAGTTGTACCTACCTGAGACACAATAAGAGATAAGTATACAAGCTCAAAGATTAAGTGGACAAGCAAGTTAAGCTTGATGTCCCAAACTACAACAGTAAACACGAGTATATATCAACAAGGAATAAATATAATTACTGCATATTTAACTACTCAAAGAATCAAATATTTATTGATAAATGAAGCATAAAACAAGTAGATTAGATCCCAATACTTTAGCACAAACTTCAGTGGTATTAGAGGGTTGTTGTATGAAGTTTTCATAGTATTTTTGCAACAACCAAGTGGATGTAGAAAATATTTACTACAGAAGCAAGTTTCAACCATGAGAACAAGCAAGAAATCCGACCAAAAGTTCACGAATTAGTAGTAGAATGATAGTAATGGCTTACTAGCAAATTTCCATGGTTGAAAAGAGAGAAAAAGTAAAAGTTATAAGAGTAAAGTATGTATTTTATTTTGCAGTTATTTTTTTTTTTTTTAGGAGAAACATTTTATTGTTCTCAATACCTCTTTGGGAAAGCATCTGGAAGGTTATGATTTGGATTTTATCATTTGTCAGTGACATTCCCTTTGGGCCTTCAGCCCCTTCTTCCCATGAAATGAGGGACAATCCCTTCTTGGGTCAGTACACCTGAAAATATCAAAAGATAGGGAGATGAGAGGATTAAGTGTGGAAAATGATAAGTATGATTGGGAATGAAACGATGAATTGTTAAGGGGACCTCCTAGTAGCAAACCCATCCCTAAGGGTGACCACTTACTAGGACACAATGTCAACCACCAAGGTGAAACAAGGAAAAGAGCATAATTTCCAAGCAAATGTTACATAATTAAAAGAAGTTCAAAATGCAACATACTCAAAATTCCTCAAATATTAAAATGACACTTGCCAAAATACCTTACGTGTATCTCATGGAGAAAGACCCATTGTTTTCCGGAAGAAATCTCATGTGGTGAACGCCATCATGATGAAATGAGGTGGTGTGGTGGTGATGTGGGTCTCTGTCTGTGCATGTGTACATTGCCATCCATATGTCTCTCGACACTCCATGTCTACAACCTGAGGGCCTCGAGACATCATCTCCTTAGTTATCCCTAGGAATTGGGGATAACATCTAGCTCCTACTTGGGGACATGTACTTGTTGTAGAGTGCATAAGAAACTCAACATCTCTTGGTTGGACTTGTGCCTACACTGAAACATAAAATCATAAAATCCAGGGTGGCTCTACTCACCCTTTGCTCATATAATAAAAATCCAAAAAACTTCAAAATTGACAACTAATMTAGAAAATAGTTTTTTTTAGCATTTAAAAAAATATATATAAACTAAACATGTAATATGATGAAAGCAATATGCAAGTAGAGAAAAATGAAACATGAAATGTAGCTAAGATACTATGAGAAATCAAGATGCAAATGCAATAAATCAAGATGACGTGCCTACTTACCTGGGGCCTAGGCCCTGAAGAAGTCAAGGGACTTGAATGCAGGGTCGAAGAAGAGACCCATCTATTGGTAATGACATATTTCTCTTGTCCAAGGATGTCAAGTAGTATTTTTCTTTCTCGGACTTCTTCTTGATGATGTAAGGACCAAGCCAAGAGTTTTCATCCTCTTGATCATATTTAGGCTTTCCCTTCCTCTTATCCCACATGAATACAACACTTCCTTCATTGTATTTTATGTAAGGTATATCCTCAATGTAAAGATAGGAAGGAGGTTCCATGTTGACTTCATATCTAATAGCTTTCTCACGTTCTTGATCTTATTTCTTTAACATCTTAATAGATCCTAGCTCTTTCCCTTGGAAATTTGCAAGTTTCTCCTTGTATTCATTTGTCCTTGGGAGTAGCATATCTATGAAATCTTCCTATGCAAAAGGCAGGTCCCATGGATCTTTAATTTGGTAACTATGTTTTATGTGGCAAGGTACATTAAAGTCACACTCACTAGTGTAATCAAAAATGTTAGGATCCATCACATGCTTCTCAACCCTCTTCTGACTATATAGGATCTCAAAAGTACCACCTCCCATGGGAATATGTGTGTGGGTGAGATCCATACTAAACAAACCCCCAAGAGAAATAGGCCAGCTTCTTTAAAGAATCATTCCCCAAGATTCTAGAACATCAATCACCACTATGTTCATAATGAGGCTCATATGAGGAAAATCCAACAAATAAACTTCAACATCTTCCATAAGCCCGTAAACCTTGACTTTCTTGGAATCAATACCACACACATTCCCATATGGTCTAGTTGTATTTATACCGAGTTGTTCCATAACCTTTAAGGACATTGCATTTGTTTAGGCCCCAGAGTCAAGCATACAATTTTTCAAGTGGAGACCATTTACACCCAAATATTAATAGAATGGAGGATTACTATCCCTTTTCCGGTCAAGATACATGGTATTCAAAATGATGGGAGGATTCTCCTTATCAACTGGTAATTTCAATAACTTCAAGACTTCTTTCCCCACAAAGTGAATCTTGCACATATCTATCACAAGGACCATCATATTTAAATTCCCAAACATGGTTGGCACATCTATGTTCAACTGAATCTCCTCTTCTGTTGAAGTTGGTTTTGGAAGCAATTCATGGACTGGAGGTGGAGGTAGTGGTACCACCTTATCTGCAAATGGAAGAGGAACTTCCACCTCTAGCTGAAGTGGAATAAAAGGTTGTGGTGAAGGAACTAAAGCCTCATTTCTTTTGGCATAAGTCAAAACTTCTTTTTTTCTCAATTCCTTTCTCTGATCCTCCGTTCACTGATTTAATACTCGAAGTCGTCCTTCCCTAGATCTTGTTTTTATGACTTCATCAATTTGTTCGTGAGAAATATCTTCTTCTCAAAAGTTACAAATCATGTCCATGAATTTCATACTATTAGAGGATTCTTCATCATGTCAGAGACATTCATCCTCCCGATGAGGTTCTTGGCATGGAGAACGCCATGGTGTTTCTTCTGTGTTGACCATTCCAACTAGGTTCAATGTTTCAGGAACCTTTGCCTCTTGTTGAGGATTAAACCTCCAACATGTGGCATCCCTCTGATATCTAGTAAACTAAGTTCTGGGGGGAGATTGATTTCTTTCCATAGTGGTCAATCGTCCCATGATCTGATTCTGAGCTTGAAAAAACTAAGTACTCATCTGCTCGATATTATGAGTCAAGAGAGAAATTGGACTGGTGTATTGCTACTGGAAGCTTTGGTATTTGCTTATGTCTTTGCATGAGGATATTGAAAAGGGTAAACCTTTGAGTCAAGAATATTCTCTTCATTCTCTGTGTTATACTCTTTGGCTTGTGCTAAACTGGTGGGCTTCTTATCCTTTAAGATGAAATGGAATTTTTCATCAAAAGAATTCATATAAAGTAAACTATCAACTGCTTCTCATGGACACAAATCCTTCAAGATTTGGCTGTATAATTTGTCAAACCTATTTTTAAACTCACTTAGTATCTCATTCTCCTTCTTCTTTATCTAATTGAACTGAGCTACAAGAATATCGATGTCCTTCTTTGTTTTAAATCTATTCTTGAACAAATTGGAAAAATATTCATAAGATGCTACATGGTTATCAAGAAGGCCCCTGAACCATGTTTGGGAATATTCATTCAATGATGAAGCTATTAGCCTCATTGCTACATCTTCATTTTCTACTTCTTCATTCTTCATGTTTATACCCCTGACATTGAGATGATCATCAACTTTTATCACATCATTTCCTAAGAACTTTGACAACCATTTGTGAGACTCTTTTGGCATGGTATTGGGATATCCAGGGATGGTGGTCATGTTTAAGGGTTTGTAGAGGTATGTTTCCGGAGGGTGAGCCATTGGATCAAGGGGATGGTTGCCTTGGAATAGGGTTTTGATGACAAGAGGTTTGAGAGGAGGCCTTTTTTGGTAAACCTTAGAAGGCTTGAATCTTCTCGGGGGAAAAGTCTTATGGAAAGGTGGATTTTGGGATGGTGGATTTTCCATATGATATTCAAGAAGAGATCATCAAGGGTGGAAATGGAACTTCCTTCGAGTGGATTCACCACGTAATATAGGGATAAATTCTTTGAGATGGAAGATTTCTAGAGTGTCATTAAGGCATGAAACGAGATTCAAAATCCTCCCCAAAAATGATGCCAAAATGTTATTGCACAAATTGTAGGTTGGGAAAATCCTGACCCAATCTATGAGATGGTGATAACTGTGGGAGATTCTACCCACTTTCACCTTAGATAAACCCTCCCCTCGCTTTAGTGAAGGAGAAATCCTACACAAGGGGGGAATCCTAGGTGAACCTAGGGGAAATGAGATGGAAAGTGGTGTTATGGAAGTGATACCCTGATAGGTCAAACTACTAAGTTGAAAGTGGCTTGGAAATAGGTCTCATAGGTGGTTAATGGTTTCCAAGTGCTTGAGTACTTGCAGAAGATAGTTGTAGTTGCCTGAGACACAAGAAGAGACAAGTATACAAGATCAAATATTAAGTGGACAAGAAAGTTAAGCTTGTTGTCCCAAAATATAGTAGTAAACAAGAGCATATATTAGCAGGGAATAGATTTAATTATTGCATATTTAACCACTCAAAGCATCAAATATTTATTGAGAAATGAAGAATAAAATAAGTAGATTAGTGCCCAATACTTTAGCACAAAATTCAGTGGTATTAGAGGGTAGTTGCATGAAGTTTTCTGAGTATGTTTGTAAGGGACAAGTGGTTGTAGAAAATATTTTCTACAACAACAAGTTTCAACCATGAGAGAAAGCAAGTAATCCGACCATAATTTCACCAATTACTAGTAGAATGATAGTAATGGCTTACTAGAAAATTTCCACGGTTGAAAAGAGAGAAATAGTAAAAGTTATAGAGTGTTTTGTTGTGGCCCTATTGGTTGTATCTTTTAGTTATGAAAAAAAAATATTACTTTGGCTAAATGATACACCCTAGTGGCTTAAATAAGCATATAAAGCATACAATTGAATTACACTATGAACGAAATCAATATCTCGTTAAATCATGTTTTCCAATGCAAGTAATTTATTTCTCCAATGCAATTTTCATATTAGTGTCTTTAATCTATTGAGTAAATGGATTCTTGGATGTGAGAGTTAGACCCACAATATCCCTAGGGGTGTAAGCCCTTTTACTCCCTAGGGAATGCAAATCAAACTAAGTTAAATCTAGGAGAGTGTACACCCTTGTACTCCTCCTAGCAACCTTGCCAAAAATAACTTATCAACCAACAAATGAGATGAAACTTGGTGGAGGGTGTATTCACTTATACTCCTCCTAGGGTTTCAAACAATAATAGCATGTAACAAGAAGAAAAATACCAACCAATGCATAAATTTCCTTACCAATTCCACAAGATGCAAGAGAAAACCCTAGTTTACCAAGTAAATTCCACCACAAAGCAAGAGACATGCCTTCCAAATATAGTGCACCACTTTCCTCCACAATATCAACACTTAGCATCCAAAAATTGCATAAGAAAGAGATAAATCAATTTTTCCCAAGGAGGGCGAAAATTTCATCCAAGTATCTTCTCCAAGATGGGAGAGTTATGATGAAAATGAAATAGAAATGATCCTTATTTATACAAATCTCCTAAAAAATGTGTGTCCACTTAACAAGGGTAAACGACAAAATAATGGAGACATTTCATTTTATTTTTCCCCTTTACAACTTAAAATTTAATTTGCACATAAGAAAAACCCTACAACATGACGTTATCTCCTTAAGGAGTGACGTTTTGGCACTTTGGTCAAGTCGTTTGAGCTAAAGGAGATAGCACTAGGCCTCCAAAGGCCATGTTTCCTCAAGCCAAGGTTATCCTCCTCACTACAAGGGATTCTCTCTTAAAAAAGTGTTGAGTGTCCATCATCACAACCAAAACCCTAGCCCTAGGGTGATGTCAAGCCTTCCAAATGTGACGTTTTTGCCTCCAAAGGAAAATCGTTGGGATTGCAGGGGATAGGTGAGGTCATCCATGGTGTCTTCCTTTGCCTCCAAAGGAAACATTCATCTTTAGTATTTCCCCAAGGTGTGGATTATTACATCCAACCTATGGGCTTCTTACCCCAATGAATGCCCAAGTTGGGCTTGTTCCTCCAAAATGTCCATCAACATGGTTTTGCAAAGACAAACAAGTGGTCCCTCCAAGGATATCAAGTCAAAGCATCATGGCAAGTAAAATCACATTTAATATAAGAGTCATAAAATCATGTACATCAAAAACTACCTCATTAAACTAAACAAGTGCTCAAAGACCCTATGCAATTTTTCAAGTTTAGGTATGGGAGGGTTGACAAGGTGACCTATTGGGTGATTCATTCCTCAAGTTGAGGATTGTTTCCTAGGTGGACCCCTCTCTAAGACATGTGGATAAAATGAAGTGGATGGGGGAAATAATTTTGGGCATGGGGTTCATGAAATACACGGGATCGTAGTGTCTCATTTATGGGTGCCTTTGTAGAGGGTGTGTTGCTCCTTCATTTTCAATGCATCCTTTTTCCAAGCCCAGTTATTTCCATTAATTAATTAAGATACAGAAAAACTAGGTACTCCCTATGGGTAAAAATAAAGCTTGGGGGGAAGTACCACAATTTCACTTGAAGGGAGAGATATACAGAGTGCCATAGGGGTAAAGTCAAGCTTGTAACGCACTTGTGTAGATCCCTCAACAATTGGGACATTATATATGTTTGTATTTTCTTTTGCAAGTCTTTGATTTATTTTAGGAGAAACATTTCATTGTTCTCAATACCTCTTTGGGCGAGCATATGGAAGGTTATGATTTGGATTTTATATTTTTCCAGCTACATTCGCTATGGGCCTTCAGCCCCTTCTACCTAAAATGAGGGGCAATCCCTTCTTGGGCCAGTACACTCAAAATTCTCAAAAGATAAGGATATGAGAGAATGAAGTGTGGAAAATGATAAGTATTATGGGGAATGGAACATTGACTTGTCAAGGGGACCTCCCCATAGAAAATCCATCCCTAAGGATGACCACTTACTAGAACATAATTTCAACCACCAAGGTGAAACAAGGAAAAGAGCATAATTTCCAAGCAAACATTACATAATCAAAAGTTGTTCAAAATGCAACATACTCAAAATGCCTCAAATATTAAATTGACACTTACCACAATACTTGACTTGTACTTCATGGAGCAAGACCCATTGTCTTTTGGAAGAAAGCTGACATGGTGAACGACATCATGATGAACTAAGGTGGTGTGGTGGTGATGTTGGTCTTTTCCTGTGCATGTGGACGTTGTCAGCCATATGTCTCTCGGTACTCCATGTCTGCAACTTGAGAGCCTCGAGACATCATATCCTTAGTTATCCCTAGGAATTGGGGATAACAACCCTAACATCACCCGTTCTAGTTTTATTATATCGAATAACAACCAGTTTTATCCAGTCATATTCTTTTGTATAAAATTGGTTATGAGTATATTATTAATTTATTCTTTTACTTTTTTCTTGATGCATGGGTTAAGCCTATGTGATCTCTTTTTGATGGGATTATCATCAAATTTAAGCTCTATTTTCATCTCACCTAACCCACCTTTTATGAATTTCAATTTTATGAAAATTTGAGGGAAAAATACTTAAATTGCTTTAGTAGTGCTTCTATTTCTCTAACTATTTTCTCATCCTAGTTTTCCCTAATTGTTGTCAATCTTGGATTTTATTGCGAGATGGTATTAATATTCTTCACTTTTAATGGTTCTGGGTAGATATGATGCTACAAAGGATCTAATTTTTCAAATACAAATAGTTTCCTTTATGTTTCTTTAATTTTGATATGGCACAACTCATTTAGGTTATCATCATTACCATTACTCTATCCCACTTTATGGAAACATTTGAGTAGTTGAAGGGTATTTTGTTTTTTGTGTCACAAATATTTTATGTTAGTGTTTATAGCATACTATAATATTCTAATGAATTCTCTTTTGATCAAATACAAATGATTTCATGTTGTAATCCTAAAATTAAGTTCTTTAGTATTACCTATAATTGAGAAACCCTTAGAAAAAGAGCTATGCATTATGTCCTAGGTCCTTTTTACCCCCTTAGTTCTTCATTGATATACCATGATCTAGGGATCAACCTAAGTGTGTGGATGAACATATGTACCCGTATTTGTTCTAGGTGTCGAGCTCATGACGATTGATTTATACAAATTTCATATTATATCTGGGTGTGTTTTTCCATTATACTACTCAAATATGATTTACTGGAAATCATTTGTAGACTTTGATCCCTATAATTCTTCATCACTAGGTTTTTGGAATTGTATTTTGATGGTGGGCGCTAAGTTGGACTACTTCCTAGCTTTGTAATGATTCCCTATGTATTTCTCACCATCTTGCCAAAGTGGCTTTGAGTACCACATATAGTGTTATTTCCTATTCTTTGGCTCTATTGAGTGGTCCATTATTTCTATAAAGTCGTCAATGTTGTCATTCCCATCATAGATGGGTGGTTCAACAAGTTCTATCCCTATACATTTGACATGTCTAATGGAAGCACATCATATGGAAGAGAGCTTATGGTTTTATTATTTCCTTTTATGTAATGCCTCTTCAAATTATGTGTCAATTTTAGAAAGAGAAGATGCTCCACTAGCTAAAAACGCATCTCACTATAGGGTTACCATACTTATCCCTCATGTCCCTAATGAGGTTATATATATGATCAACCATGTGTTGTTCTATATTATCTTTTATTTACCTAGTGTAATGAGGCCCCTGATATAAATCAATTAGCTATGTGACTCTTGTACCTTTGACATCAAAATCCATTTTCCCTCTCTTGAGGTTAATGGTAGCATAATTGGCATAAGCCCATTCAATACCTAGTAGTGCAGAATATGGATATTTCTTATCTACTATTTTTATGACTTCAAAGTCATCTAGTGTCTTTACTCTTGCAATATCTACTTCAACATTTTGAAATCTACCAATGAGGTATACTTTGTATTGATTTAAATATGTCACAAAAAAATATGAGAGAAACAAGCTTTGGGATTCCCATCAACTCCCAAGACTTCTTTAGCAAGATGTTCACATCAAAACCTAGATTCAACATTACATATTTGACCTCATACTTGGCAATTTAGCCACAATTCTAAATTATTTTCCTACTCTAATTATTTTCTCTTTCACTACTTTCTTTGAGTAACTTTTTGGAATGGATGCAATGATTTCAAATTCCATTTTCTCTCCTTCAAAATTTTACAGTTCTTGCATTCATGACTCATTGTTATCTCTAATACTTATTTTCCTTCATAACACACCCCTTCCTTCATGAATGGATCTCATCTATCTTAACCACTAAAAGTCAATTATTATCACATGCCTCAAGCTCTTGTATATTATTTCTATTGCTTGAGGTTCTTCCATGGATTCTCCTTCCCCCATCTAAGTTCCCAGTTTCACTAACACCATCCCATGAACTCCCTCAACAAAGTTTATGATTCCATTTATTTTGGTGTAAAAGGAAACAAGTCCACTTCCACCAAAAACACCTTCACCCTAGTAGGAAGTTCTTTCACCAAATTTTCCCTTGATCCTCTTCACTTCCACCAAAAACATCTTCACCCAAGTAGGAAGTTCTTTCACCAAATTTTCCCTTGATCCTCTTCACTTCCACCAAAAACATCTTCACCCAATTAGGAAGTTCTTTCACCAAATTTTCCCTTGATCCTCTCAAAAACTACTCTTTATCTTACGAATATAACTAACACTGCTCTATTGCAAACACCACACATAATATTCTAACATGCTCTTTACCCAGAAGTCTACAACTCTTGTAAATAACTCACTCCATGTTTTTGGAAAATGTATGTTTTCCCTACAAAGATTTCAGGTGCTATAATCTAAAAAAAATTCAATAATAAAAAATGTAGATGACAGTTATTTTTCAATATACCACATAAAAATGAACTTTCATTTTAATAAAATTATTCAATTATTTCTTTTAATTAATTTCAACATATAATACAATCTTGCATTTTGTGTTTTTCCTTCTAATTTACTATATTTTTACTACCACTCTAATTAATTTCAACATATAATGCAATCTTGCATCTTGTGTTTTTCCTTCTAATTTACTATATTTTTAGTACCACTTTTCATTGATAGATGATTATTATTATCATATTCAAATAGAATTAAAGAGATTATAACTTTATATCTTAGCTTTCTTTTAAGCCGTATCAATAGGGAAAAAGGTGTTACCTTACAACCATCTATAATCACATGTGGTTATTATTAAAAACAATTGAAAATTGAAATAAGGAGAAATTTTATTTTTTGCT
>JASDQU011505433.1:0-23036 GCA_032191745.1 Picea mariana | reverse complement strand
GGATATTTCTTATCTACTATTTTTATGACTTCAAAGTCATCTAGTGTCTTTACTCCTACAAGATCTACTTCAACATTTTGAAATCTACCAATGGGGTATACTTTGTATTGATTTGCGAGTCACAAAAAAATATGAGAGAAACAAGCTTTGGGATTCCCATCATCTCCCAAGACTTCTTTAGAAAGATGTTCACATCAAAACTTAGATTCAACATTACATATTTGACCTCATACTTGGCAATTTAGCCACAATTCTAAATTATTTTCCTACTTCAATTATTTTCTCTTTCACTACTTTCTTTGAGTAACTTTTTGGAATGGATGCAATGATTTCAAATTCCATTTTCTCTCCTTCAAAATTTTACAGTTCTTGCATTCATGACTCATTGTTATCTCTAATACTTATTTTCCTTCATAACACATCTCTTCCTTCATGAATGGATCTCATCTATCTTAACCACCAAAAGTCAATTATTATCGCATGTCTCAAGCTCTTGTATATTATTTCTATTGCTTGAGGTTCTTCCATGGATTCTCCTTCGCTCATCTAAGTTCCCAGTTTCACTAACACCATCCCATGAACTCCCTCAACAAAGTTTATTCTTCCATTTATTTTGGTGTAAAAGGAAACAAGTCCACTTCCACCAAAAACATCTTCACCCAAGTAGGAAATTCTTTCACCAAATTTTCCCTTGATCCTCTTCACTTCCACCAAAAACATCTTCACCCGAGTAGGAAGTTCTTTCACCAAATTTTCCCTTGATCCTCTTCACTTCCACCAAAAACATCTTCACCCAAGTATAGGAAGTTCTTTCACCAAATTTTCCCTTATCCTCTCAAAAACTACTCTTTATCTTACGAATATAACTAACACTGCTCTATTGCAAACACCACACATAATATTCTAACATGCTCTTTACCCAAAAGTCTACAACTCTTGTAAATAACTCACTCCATGTTTTTGGAAAATGTATGTTTTCCCTACAAAGATTTCACATGCTAAAATCTAAAAAAAAATCAATAATAAAAAATTACCACATAAAAATGAACTTTCATTTTAATAAAATTATTCAAATATTTCTTTTAATTAATTTCAACATATAATACAATCTTGCATTTTGTGTTTTTCCTTCTAATTTACTATATTTTTAGTACCACTCTAATTAATTTCAACATATAATGCAATCTTGCATCTTGTGTTTTTCCTTCTAATTTACTATATTTTTCTTTACATTGATAGGTGATTATTATTATCATATTCAAATAGAATTAAAGAGATTATAACTTTATATCTTAGCTTTCTTTTAAGCCGTATCAATAGGGAAAAAGGTGTTACCTTACAACCATCTATAATCACATGTGGTTATTATTAAAAACAATTGAAAATTGAAATAAGGAGAAATTTTATTTTTTGCTTTGTATTTTTTAAGTAGGATTATAATTACATGTGGTTATTATTAAAAACAATTGAGATCTATAATTACATGTAGTTATTATTAAAAACAATTGAAATAAGGAGAAATTCTATTTGTTGCTTTGTATTTTTTTTTAAGTAGGATTATAATTACATGTGATTATTATTAAAAACAATTGAAATAAGTAGAAAAAAAAATTTGCTTTGTATTTTTTTTTTTAGGAATTGGGAATGTGGTAGCCAAAAATTAAATTTGGAATTGTTCCCAAAATCAATTTTAGAATTGCTTCTAGCGGTTCAAGGAACAAAGAAAAAGAGTTTACACATTCCAATGAAAAGCACATGAACATAAAGTGGAACAATGCCATTGATTAAGTCATAAAGTGGGAAAATGGGGAGTATGTACTATGTACCTCCCTTTTTAACACACATTTTGACAATAATTGTACAACATTTCGATCAATAAAACGCCATGTTAATTCACTTGATAGATTGATAGTGAGAGATTTGGATTCCATCAATAATTGAAGGTATGTGATATAAACAATGGCTATGAAAATAATTCTACGTTCAATTATTTTTTTAGATTTTTATCAAAAACTTTAGGTATTGGGTGTTGTTCATTTTGGTTGAAGGTACATGTAACAAAGTGTTGTTTAAAAGACAAATATATGCATAATTTGTAGAATGGTCTTTGAATGTATTTAATCAATTTATTAATTTTAGGTATTGGGTGTTGTTCATTTTGATTGAAGGTACATGTAACAAAGTGTTGTTTAATAGAGAAAGATATGCATAATTTGTAGAATGGTCTTTGAATGTATTTAATCAATTTATTTCTGGTTAGGTTACCCATAATTGAAGGTCAACTTAAAAAATAATAATAATTGTAAAAGCATATGAGAATGGTCACATCTATTCTCTTAACAACTCAATAAAAGATAAAAAGATTACAAGGGAGTTTAGAGAGAAGGAGGAGGAAGTTGCAGGTCTTCTAATGGCGGATAGGCCTAGTTAGATGGGTCTTTATCGGGCTCGAGTTAGTTTTAGTTTGGAGGCAGTCATCTTTGGCAGCAGAATTAGTCAGTGGTGCCAGGAAACTAATGTGTTTTTGGAAGTTTCTACATGGATTATAGGTTCTCAGTGGCAGTTCGGCTTAGTTAGTCAAGTCTTCATCGGGCACGAGTAAGTTTAGAATGGCAGCAACTATCTTTGGCAGAGGCTTTAGACAGTGGGGCCAAGTAGCTTAGTTGATCTTCCTTTGGGTGAGAGCTGCTCCGTTGGGAGGAAAGCTGGGGCCTCTCGTTGTATGAGGCTTTTAATGTTAGTTGTTATACGTTTAGTGCAGTTAGGTGAATATTAAAGAACCCTTGGTCTGGACTTGGCAGGGTCAAGCTTAAGCCATTGGGCTTAGGACAAGAAGTCTCTCCTATTTTTTCCTCTTTAGTGCTACATTCATTTATTAGTTAATGCTTGCTAGGTGGTGGGTTTAGAACACTCTGGTGATGGATGTTGAATTCATTGCACTTATGAGTGCAGATGACAAAGCACTTTGGAATCATGCCAGACTTTTTAACTCGGTTGATGAGTACACTTTCACTCAGACTGTCAAGGGTTCTTTTCCCACTGCGCGGTGTCCCAGGTCTTCTCGTATCTTACCCGTGCTTTTGGAGTCTGGTGTTTATGCTCCCAAAAAATTTTCTTTCGCAAAATCTCCACAGAAGGCCTATGACCTTAGTTCAGTGAAGAAGAAGATACTTGTACAACAATTTGACGAACAATACAAGGAAGAGGGAGGCTTCGAACACTTTTTTAGGAGGAGGGAGTCCAGACAGTTGAAGTCATGGAAGGTAAATAAGGAGAAATAGAGATTTGTGTTAAGCTCAAATATTGGGTTGGAGGACGCTTGCACCATGGTTTTGTGTATGCTTGTCGGGAGGTTATCCTACCGAAATATTAGTCACACTTCCCTTATTAACAGGGTCGCAACAAATTGGGAACCTCTTTTGGGTTACAGTCTGGAGGTTTGTTTCCTATCACATGGTTGGTTTGGGTTTCGTTGCAGGAACTTGGAAGATTCCTCGCAACTGCAGGAAAAACTATGGGTTATGGATGGCAGGAGCTTAATGTTAAATAGGTGGCGATTAAATTTCGATCCTACACGGGAGTACTTTCAACTTCGACACCTGTGGGTGTTACTCCCTAGTTTACCCCTGCAACTATGGAATATAAGAGCACTAGAGGCGGTGGAAAATAGTTTAGGCAGGTTCATTGTAGTGGATGAAGTCGCTCTGAAAGCTCCGGATAAGCGTATTTTTAAAGTGTTGGTGGAGATTGATATTCACGCAGGGATTTTAGAGACCATCGAGCTTGAGTGGCGTGGTCTTCTGAGCTGTCAGAGGATTGATTTTTTTGGAATCCCTTCTGTTGATCACGGTGTCGCCAAACTGGCCACTTTCGTAGAGACTACCTATAGGGTATTTTTTACGAAGATTCTTTTGAATCCTCACTGTTTCATAGACCCACCTACAAAGACCCTCCGAAGGTAGATTTGGGTGACTAGAATGATTTCAAAATGGAAGCTAAGCTATCCATTAGTGATGGGCTAGAAAGCATCTTTACGGGTAAGTTAAGATCTCTATGTCCCTCTCTGTTTTTTTCACTATCCTCTTGGGAACGTGATTCTTTGGATAAGGCGTATTGGGCTAGTGCGGGTTGTAAACAGGTCTCTAAGATTTTAGACTCACCTTTATTCCTCCTTTTTCTCCTCGGGTTAGTAGCAGGGATCTATATCCTAGAGACAGACACATTGGGAGCCTCAAGACTGTTAGTATGGACTTGAGACAGTTAGTTAGACCTTCTATTAAGCAGTCAGAGACTCACTTCTTGCCTGATTCTCTGACTTCTTTGGAGGGCATTGTCAGTCAGGGTCTCCCTACTGGTGCTAGTTTTTCGAGGGACTTTCCCTCAAAGGGCCTAGGATTGCAGCCTTGTACAAAGAAAAATTTTCGAGTGGGGATTGATATCCCTAGTCCTTCAAAGCAGGGTACTCAATAGTTCTCAGGTTTTGGGGGGGTGGAAGTAGGGGAAAGTTTTTTCGGTGTTGTCTTGGATCATTTAGTACCATCTTTGAAGGAGCTTCCCATTCTGCTTCCTCTTCATGTTTTTCTAGGTAAGACCAATGTTTCGAGCAAGCTCATTGACGACTCCCAGAACGAAGATGTTATTGTGACTCAAGAGGGGCTGCGAGCCTCATTTGGTATGGGTTTTTTCCTGGTCCAGAGGTCTGGGGTGTGAGATTTCACCGATCAATACTATAAGTGCTCAGAAGAGAGATAAGAATGTTTCTTTGGATTCAGACTGTGTGTCTACCTCAATTACTAATTTTGGGGCGCTTAGAGGCATCCAATCCCTATCACGTGAAAAATCAAGATACTACTTTATTTAAATATAAGGGGAGTGGGGGGATCCATGAAATTGGCCTCTATGCATAGACTACTAAAAAATACTCTCCCAGACATTATTTTTTTGCAAGAGACTCTGGTTGATGAAGCCAGGGCTAGATCATTATTGACTTCCTTAAGACCTGAATGGTACACTGCAACAGTGAGTTCAGTGGGAAAATAAGGGGGTTTTCTTGTGGTTTGGGACCCTACAATATTTTATCTAAATACTTATATTTGTTGTGGTGGTTTACTCTTAATAGGTTCCATCTTCGAGCTGAAGGAGAAGGTTTCATTTTTAAATGTTTATGGACCTTGCAGTGACAGAAAAACCTTCTGGGAAAAGGTAGGGGATAGGGGTATTCTTTCCCTTAAAAATGTGATTGTGGATGGTGATTTTAATTTCATATTGAATGAAGGAGACATTTGTGGGGATAAAACCCATCCCGATCCTTTGGCTCTTTATCTAAAATATTTGTTTCGAGAAGGTGGCCAGGTGGATATTCTACCTGATGCACTTGTGCCAACGTGGCGTAATGGTAGATTGGGCTCAGATAGCATTATGAAAATATTAGACAGGGATTTTGTTGCTTTTGATTTGTTGAGAATTGTTGGAAGGTATCGTTCTTGGGTGTCCTATCCCTATATATTTGATCACACTTCAGTTATTATACAACTTGATGGTAGTTGTAAACACAAAAACCATCCTTTCAAGTTAAACTCGAGGTGGTTATGTGAAGTTGATTTTACCCAGATTTTCAAAGAAGTTTGGAAGGATCCAAAATTCTTACAAGAACCAAAACTTCAACAGATATTGGTCTAGAATTTGAAGTGTTTAAAGACCGCTATAAAAGCTTGGGTTTTCTGGAATAGATGCCAGACTACAAGGAGATTAGAGCAATTGGAATCCAACTTGCAAAATATCTATCAGACTTCCATAATTGATTTAAACAATCAGGAGATGGATGGCCAAGTAAAAGCTATTGAATTTGAGAGATTCAAAATCCTACAAGTCGAAGAGAATTTGTGGAGACAACAAAGTCGGGCGATCTGGATAAAGAGTGGGGACCAGAACACCAAGTTATTCAATCACTTTTCTAGTGATAGAAAAAACCGAAAGCATATATGGGAGATTTAGGATGAGACATGCCAAGAATTTGCGGGTCAAGATGATTTAAAATCAGAGGCTGTAAAATTTTTCAAAAACATTGGGTCAGACTCGGGTATCCTCCGAGAAGATTAGAATATGTTAGCTAGCCAGTTTCCTTATATGGTTACATAGGAAGAATCGATCCATTTAGAAAGAACTTGCACAAAGGAGGAATTTTTGAACATACTTAAGGATTTTGCAAAGGATAAAATTCCAGGCTCTGATGGTTGGACTGTTGAATTTTTCCTCCACTTTTTTTATTTGGTTGGGGAAGATTTACTTGGGATGGTTGAGGAATATAGGAGCAAGGGAGAGGTGATTAAATCTTTAAATTCTACCTTTCTAGTTTTAATCCCTAAAGTAAATTAACCTTTAACATTTGGTGACTTTCGACCCATTTCACTGCATAACCTATGTTATAAAATTATAGCAAAGATTCTGGAAAATAGGCTACATCCTATACTTTCTCGCTGCATGTCGAAAGAAAAGTTGGGCTTTCTACAGGGAATACAAATTATGGATGTAGTCGGGACGACACAAAAATGCTTACATAGTATAAAAAATAAGAATTTAAAATATTTAATCTTAAATCTTGATCTAAAGAAGGCTTATGGTTACATCAATTGGGATTTCTTAAGGTTGATCCTGATACAAGAGGGTTTTGGATTATTGTTAACAAATTGGATTATGAGTTGTGTTACTTCTGTAACATACGCGGTGTTGGTAAATGGGGAGCCTTCAAACTTTTTTCATCGAGGTAGAGGGATTAGGAAAGGATTCTCGCTTTCCCCATTATTATTCATCCTTGTGATGGAAGGTCTCAGTATTTTACTTAAGAAGGGTAAGGTGGTAGGAAAATTGACAGGTGTGAAAGTAGCTATAATTGTCAAAATTCTACATCTTTTCTTTGTTGACGATGTATTGATAATGACCAGAGCTAATATCCAGGAATTGAAGGAGATTGCAGAAATTCTGACGACCTTTGTTAGTGCTTCTAGTCTAGAGATAAATATTTCAAAATCATCTTTTAATTATGTAAGCATTGATGATGACAGTCTGGCCCCCTTTAGAGATCTATTTCTGTATAATTTCATCACTCTTGATGTCGGATTCAGGGATTTGGGATACTTTCTAAAATGTTCAATTTACAAATCGGAAGATTGACATTGGCTTATTCAAAAGTTCGAACAGAGGATAGATCATGGGTGCAACCATTGTCTTACTCTTGGAGGACATTTTATCCTTATAAAGGTAGTTTTAGAAAGCCAACTGGTCTATTGGATGACTCTGGCAACAATGTCGAATTCGGTGTTAGTTAAGATCCGACAACTCATTTTTTCCTTTTTATGGTTTGGTTGCAGTGATAGGAAATGTTTACACATCTATAGATGGGAGGTGATTGCAAAGCCTAAGAAGGTGGTGGGATGGGGTCTGAGAAACCTTTTCCTTTTCAACAAAATAATTGGCAGCGAATACACTGTGGAAAGTGTTGATGAAGGCAGACATCTGGCATAATGTTATCAAGGACAAGTATTTACCATATGTCTTAGTGGCAACATGGTTCAAATCAGTTTCTAGTTCCCAGGTGTCGGTGTCACATACCTGGAAAAATCTCGTTAAAGCGCTCTCGATTATTGGCCACTGGTTATGCTGGAGACCGGGTAGTGGACATGCAATCTAGGTAGGCAGAGATTGTATTTTGGGCCTGGGAAAGAAATCCATCTTATCATCTGAACTTATTTATGCCTTAAGCAACATGGTATCACCTTTCTGTTTCAGGAACATAATAAATCGAGGACGGATCATCATAAGTCCTACTAGAAATATGGAACCACTCTAGACCTCTCGGGTGACTTAGATAAGGAATGGGATGATTATCGGAGTGTCCTCTCAGGGGCGGGTATTCAACTGCAGGACAAAGAGGATGAACTCCTGTGGGAGGGAGGTGATAAGTCGGGGATCCTCTCGGTCAAAAATATATACAAATATTTAGAGGAGATCTGCTAGAATCATACTATAAGAGGATGGAGGTATTATTTGTGGAAATGGAATGTTGCACTAAAAATAAAACTCTTCTTCTGGCTCATTCTAGAAAACAAAATCCTCACCTAGGATAACCTTTTTACAAAGGGGTGGTAAGGACCAACCTTTTGTCTCTTTTGTTCTAAATGACCTAAGACTGTTAATCACTTAGTCATCCATTGCTATTTCACCCATCAAGTTTGGCTTCTTATTTTAGGTGTCCTAAAGAAATTTTTGAATTGGGATGGATTAATGGTTGAAGGTTTTTTTGATAAGTGGTTTTCTCAAAACTTGGCTTTGTCTGAGCTTACAGCCATTATTTGTTGGCATATTTGGTTGGAGCGAAATAAGGTGCTTTTTGAAAATGGGACAGTTTCCATTAATGTTGTAGTTTTAAAGTCTTTTGGATCTATAAATACTTGTATCTTTTACTGGAAAGGACTTAAAAAATGAAGGATCATGGGTCCTCCTCTCATGCTGCTTCCGGTGGGATGGTTTGATGGAGCGGCCTCTTCAGATGGATCAAAAAGTGGAGTTGGTGGTATTATTAGGATTAGTGAGTTGACATTTTATAAGTGGACCTTCAACACTGGTCTTGGTACAAACAACAAGGTTGATTTACTTGGTGTCTAGGTTACTCTTTTTATGGCCTCAAGGTTACACCTTATAGAGACACAGATAATTGGAGACTCAAAAATCATAATTGATTGGTGTAATGGCAAGGGGAGACTTCAGATCATGGTGTTTGACGGATGGAAGAAAAATATTAGAGACTTGAGCACTCACTTTGTAGTGCTTACCTTTACCCATGCCTACAGAGAATTCAACATGGAGGATGATGATTTATCAAAGAAGGCTCTAAAGGATCAACGGGTTAATATTTACTACACTCAGTGGGAAGATGGAAACAAAGGCCCTACTAGAAGCTTTAGAGTCTTCTATTATATGCTTGAATAGATTTTCCATGTGATAAGAGTCAGTCTCTTAGTATGGTGGGTAAGACTATGCTCTTTTTGTAAGGGAACTTTTTGTATATTCCTTGGTTGGTATGACAGTTTGACACTGGTGATAGTGTTTTAAGGCAGTTAAAGATTTTTCTTGATTTTTGTCAGATCTTTTCAAGATCTGATATGATAATAGGGTTAGATGATGTAATCCAATTATATTTATAATATAATGAGAAATTTTATTTTGGAAAAAGTTACCCATAATTGATTATAGTTTCAAGTACTTGGAAGTCGTGGTATAGTCTAAAATGATTTATAAGGACTTTTATCCATGTTTCTTTAAGTTTAATTAATGTAAATGCTAACATCTCATATTTTTTCATGTTATATTCTCATAAGGCTTGTTACTTTTCTTTTGTAATTTCTATTTTGTATTTATTTTCTAAGCATGATATAAGAGTTATCTATCAAATACTATATATGCACAATACTCGATTTTACCCTTAATAACTTGATGTAGAAATCTTTTAGGGGTGTCAATTTTGTTTTAGATGCAAAGATAAAACCTTGGTTGAAAGGTGAAAAGAAATCAAGGAATTTTACTAAAGGTTAGATATTATTTAGTATTTTTCTTATGGAGATGGATTTTTTTTTTCATTGTTTCTTTCCAATTTAGAAATCTTATGTGTAAATTGTGTATCCCATTTGGGCATCTTGTCATGATTGCAAATTTAAAAATAATAATAATCATGGAAAGTATAGACCCAATTTCATTGCCACACAAATAAACGAATCCACTTCGACCAAAAGTTGTGGGAGAATCTTTTCAAATATTTGTTGAAGAAGATGCTAGACAAGAAAAATGACAATCAGAAAGATAGAAAAAATTATTTTTACAATGATGAAAGTTACGAAAATTATTTAGAATCACTAAAAACATTTGTTGGAGTGGCATAGTTTTATATAGTGGTAATGATTTTTAGATCCCACCTAATGATAGGCCTATATATTATCAATTGCATTGCCATTTAACAACACAGTGTGTAAGGGGAAATATTCTAAAATATTATACAATTGCTCTTCTTAAAGAAGAAAATGGTTTAGAAGATCTATTATGGTAATGGTACAATTATTTACATTGTTGGTACCAATTATACATGGACACATAATATGCATGATGTTTTTCATGTTCATATGGTGTCTACAAATAAAGGTTGTTGTTGGAAACACTTGTTTTTTTTTTTTTTGAATACTCTAGTTATCAAGGTTGGAGCCACCTACTTTCTAAGTAATGAAATGATACACTTAAGCCTAAAAAATCGGATTTTGGGACCTCGTAGATCTTACGGTTATACCTACCAAAGCCCCAGTACCCCGACATGCAAAATGCCGAATAGTTGGTTTGGTATTAATCACCTTTTTTATTTACCTCATGTTCTCGCGTCGCAGGGGTCACACGTTGAATGTCCTTCGAACCTCCGACATGTGAAGTTGGGAAGCCGTGTTAAGTCAATATGGTAAATGACGGAGTGCTGATATTTTTAAGCCACGATAATCTTTATCATGATTTCATGACTCGACAATTTCTACCTCATAGAATGAAGCATTTGTGGCTCCGATCCCCGAAGTCATGATATTCATAAATTAATCATGGTTTTTTAAAATCCTAATCCAGATCACAATTAATTTACAAAATTGTGCTATCGCGATCTCGGGGTTCGTGGCTCGAAGACTAAGGGTAAAATCACCCGACGCTGTGAACGTCGAAAGGGGGATTAAGGACTAAATGCACTTAATCAAAAGGCTGAACTGGATAAATTAACACTTTAAACAACCTCCAACCCGTACAAACCTATATACTAAAAATTAAATGTTGTTACGATCCTCCCGAGTCACAATTTGTTGAAAATTTATGGCATTTATTAGAATTTCAGTGAAATGATTGATAATAAGATCCCACTTTATTTCTAAATTTTTCTATTAAATTTTTTAAATGAGCCGTCAGCAAAGACTCGCATAGACTTAAGTGCTCAAAGCATAGAGGTTTCCATCATTATCTTATGTTTGTTTTCTAATTTGCGCAGAGCCAGTTTTACCAAGATAACCTCCATCTGTGCTTTTATTCTTGCGACAGGGTTTCTAATTGCAAGGTTCCATACCATGGCTCTGCAAAAAACGTCCAGGGAAGCTACCAAGGTTCCAGGTCAAGGTTCAGATATCATTTCTGACACCTCACCTAGAAGCATCAATACTGTCAAAACATGGACGTATGTTTCCAATATTCTGCACTCCGAGCAGATAGATTGTTCATACTATTCTAGCGATAACGAGAAAGACGATTTTTCCACCAAATACAAAATCGTTGCTCAGTCAGAAATGCACAAGATAGCAGCAAGGCCGCAACTTTTTCCCTATTATGATATGATCAGGTCGGTGCTGGACCATGTGGATATCCTGACTAGGATGATATTCAAAGTGGATCTAAGAGATACAAAAGTATTGTTGAAAGCGGATCTAACACCTATCTCCGTGGAAGAACTGCCTCCTAGCGATTTATTTTTTAGCAGAAAGAGGAAGGTTGTGGTGAAGCAGGAAACATATCAAAGAGTGGGCGTAGCAGCTAAGAGATACAAAATCTTAACAGATGGAGAAGCCTTGGAGGAGGAAGAGTTTTCCGATGAGGTAGCATGAACATTGGGGGATTATGCAATGACCAACCAATATTTAGTTGGATCTTTGAAGGCATGGCTGAAACAAAAGAACCTTTTGATCGGAAAATTGGAAGCTCGGGTAGCAACGATAGAGGAAAATGCTAGGGATGAGGCAAACAAAGGCATTGAGCAATCTAGAGCAGCTGATCAACAGGAAATCAAACGGCTCAAATCTGATCTTGAACAGATGCATCAGTTGGCACAGGTGATCCAAACATAGGTAAATCAGCAGTAGGAGCAAATAAGGCAGCTACAGTCTAAATTAATTTCTATTGAGAACCAAATCATAGACATAATGACATTCCAATCCCAAGCTACAGAAATATGAAAGAGGGTAGAAACGACTCAGTAGAATCTACTTGCTAAAGTAGAAGCCATCCAGAACCACTTTCAAACAATAGATCAAGTGCTAAAGGACATCTCTTTGAGAGAAAGAGAAGCTGGGGCGGCTCGTGTTGCTTTCTAGGAAGCTGTTACAATGACAACAAAATAAGAAGCGCTCATTAGTTCCAGGTTGTCCATTCTAGAGAAAACCAGAGTTAATATCCTGCTAAAGACATGGGAGCATAATATATCTGAGAGCAGGAAAAGGGCTAAGGATACGAGAGATGCTTGTGAAGAGGTTTTTGTCTTGATAAATAAAAATTTATTATATCTCGATAAAGAGAGTAGTTCTGGAATGTTAGGTAAAATCAACATAGCCAAACATTTGTTGGATATCAGGGAAACTGTGGAAAGAGAGCAAGTCGAATTGTCCCAGATAAGTTAGTTCGATATGGTCCAAGTGGATAAATGGCTGATTAAGCAAAACTTACAATTATTGTCTATTATCATAGAGGACAAACAAGTAGGAAAGAGATTGCCACAATTGGCAAAAAATTGCTATACTTTTGAGGCTAACAACCAAACAAAACCTTCTAAGTTGATAGCCCAGTTGATAGAAAGATGTGTATGTTGTATTGAGTAGGGGAAAAGGAAGACTTTTGGGGGAAAATAATTACAGATGTTCATTCCATTCTATTTTTGGGGCTAGAGAAACAAAAAAAAGAGGGCGTCCTGTCGGTATGGAGGAAGGCCAAGGACAAGGAAATGAAACGCTTCATTTTTTCACTTGTAACTGAAACTCTAGAATGATCAGAATTCAAAACATTTTAATTTTTGTATAAGTATAATCTCGAAAGAGAGAACACGATATTTTTATTTTTGGCTGATTGTAATAGATAGATTTATTCTTTTTCCAGAGTTAATAGAAGCAATTCAAAGATTCCAGATTCCACGAAGACTAATTTATGTGTTTTTCGTTGTTATTTCATACCTAGTTTCATTTCTCATGTGTATCTTTGATGAATGCTTCGTTCCAATTTAGTACAATCTCTACTGTGGTGATCAACTGTTTCAGTCATCTAATCGTTTATAGTTTTTCCTCTGTATCAACTATCAACAGGTACAAGACCTATGGATTATTTAGATTTGTATATTTTATGCTTAGTCAAAGTTTTTCTTGTCTATTTTCTTCTTCTGTTACAGGGTGAGATTCTTCCTTGATCGAAGCCTCACATTGTTGACAGCTTAATGTTTTCCTTCGTTTTATGCATGACCTTTCAAAATTAACTCAATTATGGGAAAAGGCCTTTGGATTTGTTTTACTATTAATTTGGATCCGAAAAACCCTTCATCATATGGTCTAAAATTGAAAAAACATTATAAAAAAGAAGTATCAAACCTTTTTAAACCCTGTTCCTTCATGACTGTGCTCGTTGTTAAATATCCCAATGTTGAACCCGGTCTTTCAGATCAGGCCAACATCTCTTTAAACCTTTTCGATACCATATTAAAGACTTCCACTACCCGGGTAGAACGCGAACATTCATGGGAAACCATTGAACGGGATATAAGCATCCAGGAACATATGGAAGCTAGGCAAAGACAACTCAGAAATAAGCCATAGCTTCTTTCCCTGAGAGTTGTTTTTTCCTTTTCTATCATTCACCTTTTTTGGATGCCTAGAATCTATACTTAGTACAGACTCTAGAACAACATCTTTCTGGCACCATTGTCGGGGACAGAGATCCGAAATCATTTTCCCTAGGAGAATGACATTTGCAAGAGTATACTCTTTGATAGTGAACAAAGAGTGAACACCTTCTAAAGGCTAAGTTTTACTTTTCACTCGGCGACTCCACATTTAAGTAAGCTGGCATCCGGTCGAAGGAACACCAGACAAAACCTATATGGTAAACAAACCGCGCCTGTTTCTAACCCCAAAAAAATACTAAAAACAAGAGGTTCCCTTAAACCAACTACTGCGGTCTACCAGCTTAGGCACACACAATCTAAGGAGAAGATTCCTCCTGAAACTATAGCATCGCAAGAAGTTCCCCCTAAGACCCTTTTCGGAGAAATGTCGGCCAAATCAGTTGAGACCGAAACCCTAAACCCAAATTTATTCTTCCCCGAAGTTAAATCTGAAACTCATCTGAATACCTCTGGTGCAAATGAAATCGAAAATCTCTCGGTAAAACTTGCGTTGATTGATATCCCTCCAACTCTTCGGTTAGATTTTCTGACCCCCTTAAATCTCGAAGAGTATAACATATACTCGGATTCCACACCTGTGGGTTCTCCCATTTACATCTCTTGCAAATCAGAGGAACCCAACCCCCATATTCCATTCCCACCTTTTTTAGCTTTTGCGTCTCACGAAGAAGCTAAAGATTCACTATACATCTTCCAAAACCCTCTGTACAACGTATCGGTTTCCTCTCCTAGAGTAGCTATGGTGGTTGTCGGAGGAGGGGGGGCTGTTGGGGGAGGAGGAGGAGGAGGAGGAGGAGGAGGAGATGGGAGTGTTGTAGGAGGAGGAGTGGGGGTCGAAGTGCCACCCCCACCTCCCAGGATCTTCGCTAAAGAAGCTGCTAGATACACTCCTATGGTCCTCCCGGTACCTCTTCATGACCTACCTGAAAACTACATGAAAAACCTACCTAAGTTCAGAAGGGAAGGAGACCTCACCGGGGCTGAGCACATAAACTTTTTTTATTAATTCACGGATATCCTAGGTCTTGAACATGAAGATGTGTATTCATGATTGTTTGTCTAGAGTTTCAAAGGTCAGGTGAGAACCTGGTTTCGAATTCTACCCGTAGGATCGATATTATCCTATGATGCTCTCGAAGATTTCTTTCTTAGACAATGGGGTGAAAGGAAGGACCATTTATATTACCTGAATCAGTTTGAATCTTTGAAGAAAAAGGGTTTAGAAACTGTCATGGAGTTCATTCAAAGATTTAACAAATTATATAATAAGATCCAAGTCGAAGTTAAATCGTCTCAACATACAACCAAGGTAACCTTTGCGGGAGCCTTCGAACCTGATTTTGCACTCTTACTGAGAGAAAGGAGAGGGGGCGAAATAACCCGAATACAAGATGATTCTGTAGAGATTGAGTCGAACATGATGGCTTCTAGTAAATTAAAAACAAAAATAGACATGGGAAACAAAGAAACCAAACGCTTTAGAGAACAAGCAGGACCCTCAGGAGATGGGAGGTCCTCAGATGATAAAATGGATGATATGGCTAGGATAATAAAGGAGTTATCAAATAAGATTTCAAGGATGGAGCTAGATCAATCCAAAGAAGATCAATTCATTAAGAGAGAGTTCATAAGGAACCCCAATCCTCAAATTCAACAAAGACAGATTAAAAACGAAGACCAAAAAAAATCAAACTCCTTTAAAGAACAAAAATTTTATAGGAGGAAATGACTTGCAAGAGTTTGAGGATTTAGAAGAAGACATTAACAATTTGGGCGACAATTGTGTACATCGTCACCTAACCAAGGAATATTATGAGAGGTCTATGAACACAGAACAACCATCAAATAAATCTAACAACATAAACAATACGGGTGATTCTACCTATCAAGGGATAGCCAACACTATAATGGTCGAGCTTCAACATAAGTACAATCCGAGGCCAAAAAATAAATCTGTGTCAACTACTCAACCAAAAAAAATCCTGCCAAGAGGCAAAGCATATGAGCCCGCTCCGAAATATACCAAGATACAGAAGACTCAAATAAAAGGAGCAGATCCGCAAAATACCGAAACAAAGGAGGTCGAGATTCGAGCTGGGAAAACTAAGGTAGCTAGAACACAGACATCAGAGACCAGAATCACTGAGAATAAAACAGTGCAAACAAATAAGTTAGAAAGGAAGGAGACCGAAGCTCCCACCAAAGAAACAGATAAACTCGTGAGAGGTTTTAGCCTCAAAAATGAGATAAATAAGATCAAGATACCAATACCCCTGGTCGAATTGGCAAAGAATCCTGTGTACCGAAAACAATTAACCAAAATGATAATTTTTTTAGATTTAGAAAGCCAGTCTGACGTGATAAATTTGGAAGACGATAAGCCTAACATAACTTTTGGTTCACATTTCAAAGGTGCCAGGGATATCGTTGCCCCCTTCTACATTACACTAAACGTGCACGATCGTCTACTGCATAACTGCATGCTAGATTCTGGAGCCTCACATAACGTAACCAAGTCTATTATGGACAGACTAGGGCTCGAAATCACTAGGCCATATGGGGATCTGTATTCCTTCGATTCAAGGAGAGTTAAGTGTATGGGAATGATTAAAGACTTAGTGGTAACCCTCGCACACGTTCCAGTAAAAAATGGTCTAATGGATGTAGTTATCGTTGATATACCTCCAAAGTATGGCTTGCTATTATCTAGATCTTGGGGAGCCAAGCTTGGGGGATTTCTTTAGCTATACATGACCTATGCCACTATTCCTATTTTTGGCGGACAGTTCACTCGATTATACAGGGAAATGAGGTTGGCATATACAGTAAGTGATCCACATCATTTTAATAATTACCCTGTTTATGTCGCCGACCAGGACCTGGGAAATTGTATTTTATCCTTTGATGATGGCATAAATAATTGTACAGAAGAAAGTCATATAGATGAAAATAAATCAGAAAGGACAGATGGAAATGTGTATACCACTGGAATTTGGATATTGTTTTTTGATGGCGCTTAGTCATGTGAAGGAGCAGGTGCAGGTGTACTGTTTGTAGCACCCAAGGATGAATCTGTTATCTCCTTTTCTTACAGACTGCAGTGGGACATAGACTACACGAATAATGTATGTGAGTATGAAGCCCTAGTCTTGGGACTAGAAGTTGCCAGGAAGCTAAACATTAAGAACTTGGAAGTCTATGGAGATGTAGAACTGATTGTGAAACAGATAAATCGGCAATACCAGGCCAAGCTCCCGGGATTAAGATCTTACAGAAATTGCGCCTAGGATATAATTGGAAATTTCTTCTCATCGGTAAATGTTCATTATATTCCACGTACGGAAAACCTACAGGACAATTCTTTAGCTAAAGTAGCCTCAACCTTTGCACCCCCTACGACTTTCAAACTAAATTACCACATAGAGGTGAGGCACAGACCTTCCATACCGAACAACATTCAACACTGGCAGGTGTTCGAAGATGATGAACAGATCAGAAAATTCCTTGAAATGGTGGATGATTTCACTGAAACTCACAGTGACCAAGAAAACCAAAACGACCATACTTGGATTATGCAAGAGGGGGAGGATCCTCAAGAATTCCAAGAAAAGATTGTGAATCATCGCATGTTGGTATTAAAAAACAATCAGATTCCAAACGGACTAATCCCTCTAGAAAGACTGTTTGACCAAAATGACATGCCCTTAAAATCTAATTTGCACCCTCAACCAGAAGAAGTTCAAGATTGTGATATAGGGACCAAAGGGGAACCTAGAATAGTTAAAATATCAAAGTACCTTCCTCCTGAAATAAAAGGTAAATATGCATATTTACTCGAACTATATAAAGACATGTTCGCCTGGTCTTATGACGAGCTGAGAAATTACGACACCACTATGATCAAACAAAAGATACCTTTAAAACCCGGTGTTAAACCTTTTGGACAGAATCTTAGGCAAATTGATCCCATTTTATTGCCCGTGGTCGAGAAGGAACTCAAAAAACTTCTGGATGCAAAAATAATTGTACCACTGAGATACTCTGACTGGGTAGCCAACCTGGTCTCTGTTAGAAAGAAAAGTGGGGAGATTAGACTATGTGTAGATTTTAGGAATCTAAATAAATCCTCTCTCAAAGACAATTACCCGCTACCCAAGATGGATCACGTTTTGGAAAAAGTGGTTGGGGCAAATAGAATTTCCATGATCGACAGGTTTTCGGGTTATAATCAAATTGTTGTCAACGAGCACGATAAAGAAAAAACAACCTTCACCACCCCTTGGGGAACATTTATGTATGAAAAAATTCCTTTTGGTTTGATGAATGCAGGTGCTACCTTCCAGCGTGCTATGGATATTGCTTTCGTCAGCGAGAGAGATAAATTTGTGGTCATCTACCTCGATGATCTGACTGTTTTTTCTAAATCCAATGAAGATCATATGATACATCTCAAGCAAACGTTCGAGAAATGTCAAAAATTTGGTTTGTCCTTAAACCCCAATAAATCTCATTTTGCGATGCAAGAAGGTAAAATCCTGGACCATATTGTGTCTCGAGACAGAATTAAAATCGATCCCAAAAGGGTCGAAGCTATAGACACTATAAATATTCCTAGAAATGTAAAGGAAATTCAATCATTGTTAGGTAAAATAAATTTTTTGAGGAGATTTATCGCAAATTTTGATGAAATCGTGAAATTGATCATAGATATGCTGAAGAAGAACAACAAAGTCAAGTGGACGGCAGAATCCAAAGCATCATTTGCATGTATCAAAAAATTTATAGGTGAGGTGCCTGTGTTGGCCAATCCTGACTATCTAAAAGAGTTTCTCATTTTCTCATTTTCCTCCGAGCACACAGTCACGACAGTACTTCTCAAGAAGAACAAAGAAGGATTTGAGCAACCAATAGCATTTTTTAGTAAAAGCCTCAGAGACACAGAATTGAGGTATGATATTATGGAAAAGCAAGTGTATGCCATGGTGAAGGCATTGAAGGATTTCAGAACCTATGTGTTACATTCCAAGGTAATTGCATATGTTCCTACCATTTCTATAAAAGACATATTGGTTCAGCCCAACAGTGACAGGAAGAGGGGTCGGTGGCTTGCTAAAATTCAAGAATTCGATCTAGAGGTAGAGCTGACAAAGCTCGTAAAGGGACAGGGTTTGGCCAAGCTTCTAACTGAATCAAATTTCAGAGCACTCGGAATAAATAACCTGCACAAAAACAAAGGATGTATTGACATAGATGAGTTCGACGACCAAATAGCTGCAATCAGAATTGAAGAGAAGTTTGTCTCATTGGGTTGGTATAAAGACATAGTATCTTACCTACTGGCCCTGAAATTCCCAAGTGATTTGTCTCCATCTAAGGCCAAGACACTTAAATTGAATACAGTAAAGTACTGTATTTCCGAAAGCCAATTGTATTGGAAGGACCCTCTAGGTTTTCTACTGGTTTTTTTTAGTCGAATCAGAAACAAAAAGGGTCATAAACAAATTTCATGAAAGAGCATGCAGAGGGAAACATGCGTGGAGAGAAACCGCTTATAAAATCTTGAGGGATGGATATTACTGGCCTAAACTATTCTCAGATGTCAACGCCAAGGTCAGAACCTGTAACTCTTGCCAACTGTTCGCAAACAAGCAGAAACTCCCAGCATTACCCCTGGTCTCAGTTAAAACGGAAGCCCCTTTTCAACAATGGGGGTTGGATTCTATAGGAAAAATTAACCCACATTCCAGTGCTCAACACAAATGGATACTAACCACTACAGATTATTTCACCAAATGGGTGGAAGCCATTCTGACTAGAAAAGTGACAGATTCAGTGGTGATAGATTTCATGGAAGAAAACATATTATCTAGATTTGGCTGTCCTCGAAAAATAGTTACAGATAATGCCCAGGCATTCAAATCTATGGAAATGGTCAGCTTTTGCCAAAACTACAATATTATACTGGGACATTCTACAACATACTACCCCCAAGGAAACAAGCTCGTTGAATCATCAAATAAAATCTTAATTACCATAATTAAGAAAGTATTGAACGAAAACAAAAAATCTTGGCATGTACATTTGAAGTACGCCTTGTGGGCAAACCGGATAGGTACAAAAAATTCTATTGGCACTTCTCCTTTTCAAATGGTATACGGGACTGACGTGGTATTACTTATAAATCTGGCGCTTCCTGTGATGAAACTTTGGCAAGATGAAAAAGAAGAACCAAACCATGTCACAAGAAGGATAAATCAACTGATTGAAGTTCAACAGCACAGGGCTGAAGTGGATGAAAGGCTGCAGAAATATCAAGACAAAATAAAAGCATTGTTTGATCATAAGGCTAAAGACACGGAATTCCTCTCTGGTGATTTGGTTTTGAAATGGGATGCTAGGAGGGAAGACTCAGCTAAACATGGTAAATTTGATCATATCTAGTATGGACCTTTCAAAGTCACGACTTCTAAAGGGAAGAACTCATTTCTGTTGGAAACTTTGGACGGTAAAATCCTCAACACCCCTATCAACGGGCATTATCTGAAGCACTATATGAAATAAATAATTTCCAATTTTCCACTGTATATACCGGTTTGTGTCTTTTGTTTTTACAGATTTTTGGTAAGTTTTACTTTCATCAAAAATAAAAACAGGTTAGTCATCTCCTAGAAGTAGAGATATGAAATAATTAGCGCCTTGAATTCCATAAGTCTTAAAACCCTGATTTTCTTCATGTTGTCTTCTTGCAGGATTCTGCTTACAACCCAAATAGAAAAAAGAGGACAGGGGATAGTCGTGCATCGGGAAATCAATCTGCCCGAAACAAGTGATAAAATAAAATTTACTAAGATAAAAATGAAATGGTAAGACAAAGGTACGATTTCCCAAAATGTCTTGTTTTTTAAATAATTACCACCTAGGCGCAACAACGTTCTCATCGAGCGTGAACATATTCATCGGATGTGTCAAGAAAGAACATTGTTTCACTATGGATTCAAAAGAGTTCCCCCGAACAAGATATAGATAATTAAAGTAAGTAGAAGAAGTAAAGCATCCTCAAAGAAGTTCCAAGAGTCAGGGTTGCGTTATAACGCCTGTATTAATGAAGTCTGAAACCTTCTTGGTCACTACGTTCTATTTTCATTTCTTTCCTTTGGAATCCAGATGTCTTCCTGTGGTCTCCACAGAAGGAGAAGAGGTTGCACTTTAGCTCTGAAAGCCGACAAATGATTCTTCTGGGCAAATTCTCACGACTCCTCAGCTCTTACCGAACTAAGATATGCATAGGCTAATCCTAATTCCCTTGGTTTTTTCAACAGGTTTTGACGATTAGTCTTGCTCAAAATAAGACCCCTGGAAATAATTTCTCCTCTAAAGTTTTCCTGCCAACTGAGACGTTTTGAAGGTCAAAGGAAAACTAACCTAGAGTAATCAAAGTAAGTTAACATACCTCTATTGCAAAATTATATATTACCCTTGGTATACTTTCTATTAATTGATTGCCCCCACTTCATGTTAGAGAAAAATATAAGATAGATGGTGAAAGGAAATTCAAATTTTGATTGCCCCCATCTAGTCCAAAAATAGATGATGAAAGGAAATTCATAAAATGATTGCCCGCATCACAGTGTTTAAATGCAAAGTTAGAACTTGAAGTGGTGAAAGGAAATTCAATTAAGGGAATCAGACAATTTCACCGGGGTACTGAACAGGCTCGTTGGCAGTGAAGCAATGTCTAATATATTTGTAAGGTTGTTATACATGAATCGTCCTGTACTCTGGTATTTAGTTTTCTTTGAAACATGATCTACATCCCAAGTTCGCGTAGGACTCCCTGATTAAAAATATTGAGTTTTCTTAACCTTGATGCAAGAAAAATCAACATAACCTGTTAAAATTCCCAAGGTTGTTTGGACCATCTTGAGCAAACCCGAATTCAATATTAGGGAAAAGGAAATCTTCAATCGTATTGACGCAGAGATAAGAGAGTGATCAATTTTCGAAATCTTTCAGAAGGATGAAGACCTACCTTCTCCCCTTTGTACCCTTTTTCTGAACCATTTTCGCAGAAGCAAACTATTGACTCCATTTCCCCAATAAAGGCACGTGGTCTACTATTCTTCTCGCCCCACAAGGAGACAAGATCCCTTGTTGGAGCCTATGTTGGAAACACTTGTTTTGTTTTTTTGAATACTCTAGTTATCAAGGTTGGATTCGCCTACTTTCTAATTAATGAAACAATACACTTAAGCCTAAAAAATCGTATTTCGGGACCTCGTAGATCTTACGGTTATACCTACCAAAGATTATCTGGATTTTATGAACAGAATGAAATGACTACAGATTATTACCAAATGCTTAACAAAGAATAACATAGATACAATAAAATTGGTTTTTTATTCAACAAGGAAATAAGCTGAAACTGTAAAATGTAGCGGAAAACAAGCTTGCTGGAATGGTGGCGGCTTATCTCTGAGAAGAGATGTGACGACTGCGCTCATTCGCAAGAAGATGATTACCCTGAGGCTCTTAAGGCATTTTTACAATAAACAGGAGTTTCAAAAACCCTAAACATCCAAAAACCTAACCCTAAGAGATGAAGCACCAAAAGTCATGTGGGCACCGTTTGGGTAAGTCAGTACATCAACTTCCCGGGGTCATAACTTTTGCATACGATCTCTGTTTTAGGTGTATGATAGCCCATTGGAAAGATCTATCCGAGGAATACAACAGTTGCACAAAATTTCAAGATGAAATATCGTGGTATGTTGTGACTGCAACATACCCCAAAAAACGTCGTTTAGGGCCTCAAAACGGCTCCGGAAGTTCAGGACCCGAAAAACTGCTAAAAATAGTAAATTATCAAAATTGCTAGAAAGTTGTTTTGAGCCAGATGGGAAAGGTGGGTGGCCACCAATATCCACCTGGATCAATACTCCATCCTTAGGAAGCAATGGTCTCCATTGCGTTGAGTTCCCCCATCAGATGAGGAAATTTCTATTGAATTTGGCCCCGAGTGAGCCACTTGCCTTGGTGCAGGAGCTGCCCTGCTTTGACAACTCGATAAAGTTGGATCCTTTGTTGTCAAGTGCCCTTGATATGTGTGTCCACAATCTGATCATTGGATGCCTGTTGTATGCAGTCAGGGTTGAGCTCTGTTGGTGTCAGTTGTTCTGCTATGTCTGAGGTGTCCAATAATGGTGGGAAATAAGGCCGAAGGAGGTCCACGTTGAACACTAGGTGCAGGCCAAGGAAAGGAGGAATGTTGAGTGAAAAAGCATTATCCCCCATAGCCTTGGTGATGGTGTATGAC
>JASDQU011505431.1:0-18645 GCA_032191745.1 Picea mariana | reverse complement strand
GGGATGATGATTATTGGGGGAAGGAGGATTGTTGGAGGAGCTCTGTATTTCTGTGAAATATTGGAGGGATATCTTTCTGGTTTTGAAGAGTTGGTTCTGGGGTTTTGGTGAACCATTGCACGGGGCACCGGGTTGCTGGGGGTATTGGGCATGGGGGCCAGGATTCCTTACGGTATCCTAGAGTCAGGGAGTCAGAAAGACTGCTCCCATTGGTCTGGGTGGTTAGTCGGTTTTTGGGAAGGTTTTGGTCAATGCATTAGGTTGGGCAATGCAACAGGATGGACAACCAGATCAACGCGAATTAGCATCAGGAAGATGTATTTTATTTTATGTATTTGTTTTATGTATTATAAGGAATATGTAGTGTTATGTGGTTGTTCGTAAGCTAGTTAGGATCTGTTCATAAATTTTATTTAAGATGAATGGTTATATGTTGGTTATGAAGTTATGAAATGTTAGGATATCATTTCTTTAAAATAATATTTTTTTTTATTTTATAAGGCTCTTTCGAGTAGAACCTTACACATGGTATCAAAGCTCTGGTTCAAAATCTGGAGCCAAGGGCCTACCTACCCACCCAGAAATTTAAACAACCCTGAAACCCTTTAATTATATGAAAGTCCGAGCTCCAAGCTCCACCTCCACCTAGCCGGCAAGCCAAAAACATTTTTTTTTAGTTACACAGATCTATATATAAACAAGCCTTTTTAGTTGAACCATGTGTTGCATCATTTTCCAATAACTCCTTACTTCTAAGGTTAATCAAATTACATTTATAACATAAATTACTCACGGTGATGTTTTCAGAGCCCTTACCTAAAAACTTCATAGATTAAAATACAAAATACAAAATACAAAACAACAGACAAGTTCTAAGAGCATACTAACTCTTGACAAACAACGATACTTTAGATATTATGTCAGTTGAGTAAGACCCTATACAAATGTGAGGGGAACCAAGATTACTCTGTATTCCTCGATCAAGGATTACAATAGAAAGCTAATATAGATTAGAGAAAGCCTTCAACTTTTTATCAGCACATCCTCACTCATGAAAATACAAAGGAAATAATAGAGAAACCAAAATAAGTTAGAAGACAATTACATTCAATAATAAGAATAAGAAGAATATAAATAATTAGAAGAAAATAAACAAAAATATGACAATAAGAAGTAATAACATATAAAAACATAATATAGAGTACCTATAAAATGTCATAAGAGAAAATAATAAATAGTGAATTAAAAATATAAAAAGGAAAATACAAAAAGTAAAGTATAGGGAATTTACAGAAGCCGTGAAAGACCTTAAAATATCGCGCGAGGGTTGCAATCTCTGGACCTCCAGGCGTAGAATCGATGAAAGAATTCGAGTGCAGGGAAAGAGAGGGGAGGATGCGTGTAGCATAGAAATATCAGTATGTTGGCAGCCAATTCGCATTTTCATACTGTCCTTATAGGTTGTCTACACCAGTGTTTCGCAAACCTTGATTTTTGTCGCAATCCTTGAATCAAACGACACTATTATTTTTGCGCTATTTGCATGCTTACCTTTGTTCTTGTTTTCATGACTGCAAGCGTGAAAACTTGGTTTTCGAAGTCACATTAAAATCGTCATTGCATTTTTGCGATCATTCTTGTCGATATGCCTATTGTGTTTCCAATTTACTCATCGTTATACAGTTGGCAAGACCCCTTGACCTGTACTCATTTGGCATTCTTTAATTGATTATACAGTTTCGCTTCATGAGTGATTGAGTTTGTGATGCATTGGTGATTGGATTTATATGTTCTTTGATCGATTCACTTGACGCATTGGTTTCATAAAAACGCATTTGTGTTGTGGAAAGACCCTTGGTATAAATTGTTTCATACAACACATAGTTCATATAAATTAAACCCTTGGTCTGATTTTGATTTATTGCTTTGAAACTATAACTTTTGCTCGCGCGAATGTTTACTCCACTTACCATTGATTTCATTGGTTGATTGAATGGCATAATTGTTAACCTATACAATAGTGGGTTGAATAGCTATTTGTGCTGGCGGTTGTACTGTAGATATGATTGTTTTTCATGTAATGAATTAGCTCCACCACCTTCGCACAATATGCCATTAATGTCTTCCCCCTATCCCTATTTCACCTTGACTAGTTTCGGGTAAACCTTTGAGCGTTCTGCCCCTGCATAGGCTGTGTTCAAACCCTGGCCCATTCACATTGCTCACCGTGTGCTCCTGTCTATGGCACTGGTGGTGCGAATAGAGCCAAATGGTAGTCAAGCTCTGTTACTGTTTGACGATGCCTGTAAGGATTTAGAGGACAGTGGTTGGCTCACGTTTATACAGAGGTTCGAGGGCTTCAACCTTACGATTGCACAACAATTCACCCTCACCTTTGATGGGTGTAGGGATAAAGTAGGTGACATTCAGCTTGAACACAATGAATAATTCATAAGCTCTGCTACAGGATTGGCAGCCACAGGCCAGCGATGGTTTAAAAACTCCAAAGTCGACGAAGTGTCGTGGATTTTTCTATTCATATCATGAAAATTTACATCCTATGACAAAGGTATGCCTATTTCCACACTTAAACCCAGGTGGCACGATCTTTTGATAATGGTTAAACAATTTGTGACCTGTGAAGGTCGGTATGGATTGGTGTTTCCTTATCACCTTCGACTGTTAATGAATTTCATGGGCTATCCATTGAACATGCCATTTTACTTTCTGCGCAGTCTTTACAAAATGGCTAAGAGGTTCAAATGCGAGAAGGCTGGTAGCAGCTTGTTTCACCATGGCTTGATTAAACTCATCATCGTTCACCACTTAAACCTTCATGACGATAATTGGCAAGCCTTTCTATCTCAAAATGGCTTTGTTGATTCAAAGCTTGTCCAAATCGACAAGTCTATGATCAATGAGACTATGGTTGGGCCACCCATGCCTTTCTGTGTCCTACTTCCCCCTGCCAAACCCTCAGTATACCCTGACATCGACCTACCCAACATCATAGCAGATAACACTCAAGCTGTTAAGAAGCCTATGAGTAAGAAAGGTAAGGATAATCCTACTATCGATAGCAGGGGCATGAAGAATGCTTGATTCATATCGAGACTCTCCCAGAATAAACCCAAGCCAAACGCCAACCAAAAGCCCATAATTCTCAGTGAGGACTCAGACTCTGATATCGAGCGTTTCCTAGCAGAAGTGTATGCATATTCCCATGGTGTATGCTCCGAGTAGCCCTATGACTTTGTGTCAAATTTACCGCCTTGCTTAAAGAACAATCCTAACTACTAGGGAATTAAAATGCATGATGAAACCCCTGGTGGCTTACACAAACCCTCGCCTATGTTATCGAAGTTCGAGAAATCATCATGTATCCAGTGTAATGCTTGGATAGAGCGTTACTATACCAATGTCCCCCTGCTGTAATCAAGGATCAAAGCATTAGAAGAATAGGTGATAGTGCTGGACAAGGAGAATGATAGGCTATGGACTAATGACAAGAAACAAAAAACCACTGGCTCAATTGTTTTCAGGAATGTCAAATCAGCTACAGCCTTCGTCAATTCCAAGCTATCATGATCAAAGTCATTTATTATTTTCCAGGTATGAATTTCGATATGAATTTTTCTTTGTGAGTATGTTCAAATTAATATAATGAATTCTGTTTTGATTTTGGTTAGCTCTGTTCATTTTTTGAAATGGTTCTGTTATAGTTTGATCCTGTACAGTAGGTTTATTTTGTTAAAATTAAATGTAGTTATGATTTGGTTATGTGATTTTGTCATGTCCATGTTTAGTATAAGCAATTGATTAGTTTTTTATTTGGTTTTTTTTCTTTGGTTTCAATTGGTTTCATTTGTTCCTAACAAACTCAAAATGATTCTGTTGATTTCAAGTTACCAGGAATGACTATGTTCTGTGTCAAATCATTATTCTCGTTTGGGTTTCGATTACTTTCGATTTGTGTGTAAGTTCTATTTGCTAAAATCGTGGAAATAGTGTTGATTCATAACGATTTCGTCAGCCTCAAACCATTTCGATTCATTCCAATTTGATTGGATTTGAAAGTGATTGTTGCATGCCACAATTAACATGATCGTTGTTTATGTTTAATGTAGTTATATCAATTTGAAACACGATTCATTTGATTTCGTTTGGATTCGACAACCATCTTGTTAATGGCTGAGGCGACACAAACGATTACATAAAATATTTGTTCAACCGGTGACGATTTGTATCGATTGGAATTGATTCATGGAAACGTTTTCATTGCTGTCAAAATTATCTAGTGTGATTCTTTTTACCCAAAATTGTGATAACGAATTGAACAGAGTATATCCATCTCTGTAATCATTAGATTGATCATAATCTTGTCTGCTTTCGAATTAGTATAACAGTTTTTGATATGAACGATTCGTTTGTTTTCAAATAGCAATTAGATATTTGTTTAATAGTTTGAATTTAATTCTTTGAATTTGAATTGGTTTTAAAAACGATTTTGTGTTTGATTTAGACTAGTTACAGAATCGCAAGATTCTGTAGCTAGTCTTTAAAATTAGATTTTTATCAATTTTATCAATAAGATACTCTCTAATCTTGTCTATTTTTGTCCTCTTTCAGGTACATTCGAATTTACAATGATCTATTGGGCATAATGTGGCAGTTGAGGAGATATCTTGGATTTGGTTTTGTCTTAAGTTGTTAGCTTGAGTCATAAACTTGGGATATTTTCATGATTTGTGAAAATTGTTTTGATGATTCCCACAGGAATGTTTTACCTTGTGGGAAGTCTTTAAATACTTATTACTTTTGTAATAATAATCATCTTCACATTGGAGAGAACCAGACTATGGATTTATGATATAGACTGGGATGAAAGTTGATGTCTTGTAACAGCTTTCACTTTCAATATATCAAACTTTTGTTTCAAGTTTTATTCATATCATTTTTCAGTCGATTATAGACTACTTTAGCTATCGTGATCTATTGCAGGTTGATATGACTTGATTAATGTGTAATCTATATCTGATCTCTATCTTATTTAAAAAATACAACAATTGATTTGTTTCAGTTAATGAATTACATATTTCTCTTCTTCGTTGATTGAATCATTTTGTACAAATCCTTACACGCAAATTTATCTAAATGTTATGATTTGTAAATCATAAGATTGTTGTAAATTTTTATGTCTTGTTTTTCCTGTAATTATATTTGAAAAGCACAACATCTTTCCGTTTACGAGAAGCTCATGGAGAATCTGGTGCGGGTTTCCTCGCACCAAACAGCTGAATCAACCATCATACACAGGACAAAGCTTAAGCGTTACTTCAGGTCAGTTTGTTATATTTTGTTTAATAGTTAATTAGTTAGTATAATATAAGTAGTTTAGATAAATATATTAGTTTAGATACATAGTTAGAATTATTGTTTTAATTGCTTAGCTTAGATAATTTTTCAGTTTATTTCTTTTTCATAAAATTATAAAAATAGAAAAACAATAGTTTCACTGTCTTAGGACAGACTTCCAATGATTTTTGCAGGTTTTAATTTAAATCTGTAACCTATAAATATTGTACATTTGTGATTAAGATTTAAGTCTGTTAGTAGTTAGATGTTTAGTTTCGTAGAGTTATCATAGTATTAGATAGTAAATTGTATATATATAGTTTAGATTTGTTTATTAGTTTGTTTTAATTGTTATTTTTATTTAGATTATTTTTCTTTTGTTTCCTTAGGACTTAGATCGGCTAATGGAGCCGCTAAACCCATCAGGGTGGGTTATCGCAAACGGCTTGGGTTATTTAGACAACCCTGGACCAGATTCACTCTTCTAGTTGGCGAGCGTTCATTTTCGCCCGTCAACAAATGGCGCTAGAAGGAGGGCTTGAAATTTATTAATGGCACGAGGTGGTTGTAAGACTCCTCCAACACCTAATCGCTCACCTATAGTGAAAATAAGTCATTTGAACGATAACATTCCCGCTCAAACAACAACGACATCAAACTATGATCCGCGGATCACAGTTGAGCCAGCAACCCCAAATCCTACAGGTGGTGACATTCAAGAGATTGTCCGCCAATCTCTAATAAGAACTCATAGTGCCTTAGCCCGTTTGAGGCAACCAAATCGACCTTTGGATCAACCTTTAGATTTCTCTGATATCAGAGAGCAATTCAGAGGCACTAACCTCACTGTGAACCCTATAGATCCAATCCTCACTCCTACTGCAGGAGGATCTGGAATACCTCCCTCACCAACTCCATCATCTCCTTCTTCTTTTGGAGGAGACTCTTCTGACGAAGGCAGTTCCCCTTCTCAGCCTTCCACACTGACTAAACCAATGGCCAACCAGAACAACCCTACTAGACCTTGGCTCGACCAGGATGCCGTAGTTGTACCTGGAGCTCAACATCCCTTACCTAAGCACCCGGAGAAATGGCTTCCCAAGTTTGACCCTGATTCTAAACAGATCACTGAATATCACATTAAAATTTTTATCTTAGCCATAAGACTCCACAATGTCGAGCATGAAGACGTTGTCTGCAGGTTGTTCCCCTATACTTTCAAGGGAAATGCATCTACATGGTACTTTGCCCAACAACCCCATACCATCATGTCCTGGGAGAAGTTCGAGTCATGCATTTTAGAAAAGTTTGGAGACGGTAAGCCTCCAGAAGTCCTAGTCATGGACCTTTCTAGCTTAAGAATGAACCCAAAATAAAAATTTAAAGACTTTAATCAAATATTCTTAACACTTAAGAATCGAATCCCTATGGATTTGATGCCCGCTGAGAATCTTATAATAGCATACTACACTAAAGCTTTGCATCAAAGTATAACTATTTGGGTTAAACGATCTAAGAAAGCCACGTTGTTAGAAGCCTTCGAGGAAGACAACCAGATTGAAAAAGACATACTTAGTCTTAAAGAATCTACTAGCAATGAAACAGAGACTAGTTCTTCTTCCAAAAAGAAGATCGAAATCCTCCCTAGACCTACTCAAAGTAAAACACAACCTGAAAGCTCTGATTTAGAAAACTTAACTAAAGTTGTTCAAAAACTATCAAATCAAGTTATAGAATTAAAAAAGACATCCGAAGAAGCTTCTTCGAGAAAAGGGCCTTACAAACCCCCGTTCAGGAAGCCTTTCCCAACCAACTGACCTAATCCAACCACCGAGGGCCTCAATCTAGAAAGTCTGCAATACACCCTTCAAACAATTCTAGAAGCCCAGGATAACTTGATGCCTCCTGAGATTCCTGAGGAGGTAGTTGAACAAGAGACAATTCAGGAAGAAGAGTCTTCTCCAAACATTTTTGGACACTTCTTGGATAGCATCTTTCAAGCTAACTTTGAGACAGTCCATTCCTATAACACTAGGAGTAAGGCAGCAAACAAATCTTCTTTCGAAAATATTACGACTTCACCTCCAAAGCAATCTAAACTAGCTGAGACTAAACAGAGTCATGTAAACCCCAACTTAGATTATGATTTAGTTTAAGATCTTAAGAAGTTAAGGGCTAACATTTATGTTTACGAGTTATTGAAATTTCCATTTCTGCTACAAAAAATGTTGCAAAACATCGTAGAGAATGGTAAAAATGGTAATTCAAACAGTAGCAAGGTTGTGCAGAACAAAGTTCCTCAGAAGACTTCCACTAAAAATAATCTTGATTCTCATGATAAAGGAATCCTTCCTATAAATAATGTAAATAATGTAGATAAAGTAGTTTTAGAAACTGCGAGTAAAAAGCCACAAACTACTACCCTTAATACTCGTAGAAATGTACCTCCATTTTTAATAACTTTCGAAATCTTTAATAGAAACGTGCACAATTGTATGGTAGACTTAGGAGCGTAATATAATGTGATGCCTTGGTCTGTATGCCAGAAAATTAACGCCGAAGTTGAGCCTTCCACTTTAAAAATCATTCATCTTGATCAAACCAATGTTAAAGTTATAGGCGAATTAAGAAATGTACTCATAAGATTATCGTCTAACC
Organism: Picea mariana; assembly: GCA_032191745.1. Lineage (NCBI taxonomy): Eukaryota > Viridiplantae > Streptophyta > Pinopsida > Pinales > Pinaceae > Picea > Picea mariana. Next base: position 10,632 of record JASDQU011505431.1, on the reverse strand, counting down.
CCAAAGTTCATCAAGTCATTGATATTATTGTTGTGGATATACCAGAAGTGTATGGTCTATTTTTAAGCAAGGACTGGTCGGAGCAGTTACACGGGTACTTTGCGACAGATTGGTCTCACCTATGGCTTCCAGAGAATGGCAAGCCTAACAAGATCAAGGTAAATCGTGAACGATACCTTAAGTTCATGATTACATATTTGAACGATCCCAATGAACCATTTACACCTTCTGCTGATTCACCCAAAGTACAAGGGATTGATACCTTTTTCGGCAATTTCATGGCCGAGGCTTCACTTATTACCAATTCAGAACAACAGTATGAGATCATAGCATACATGTAGCCAACAGCTTCCACACAACGGTCTCATGCACCCAATAAAAATCAAATTTGGTCTCTTTATTTTGACGGGTCAAAGTCCAAAGAAGGAGCTTGTGCAGGCTGCGTTATTATTGATCTGTCAGGGAACAAAACATTGATTGTGTGTAGGCTTGAAATTGAATGTACTAACAACACTGCAGAATATGAGGCTCTACTGCAAGGTCACATAAAAGATTTAGGTATGAACATTCAAAACTTGGCTGTCTTTGGCGATTCTGAAATCGTGGTTAGACAGGTAAGAGATTCTATCCACTGTTTGTCTCCGCATCTCAAAAGCTACCAATCCAAGGTGTGGAATTTAATGAATAAATTTTCTTCTTTCAATATAAATTCTATTCCTAGATCGAATAATTCTGAAGCAGATCTATTAGCTAACATAGCTTCTAAACTCTTCCCTACAGAAGGCTTGTCTCTGGATGCATTCTCTGTCGAGCTGTTGTTTAGGCCATCTGTTCCCGACAACATCATGAATTGGAGAGTTTTCGACGATGATCAACAGATCATCAGTTTCCTGCATATGGAAGAAGCTTTTCAAGGCGCGGTAATAGATGAACGCACTCACGACGATAATTTACACAATTTCACGATAATACCTGATCCGAAAACTTCTGAAGCTTTATCGGACATGGTAAATTCAATACCTAAATATGTAGTTAGATTAGAGAAGTTTTATGATTTTCAAGATAAATTTAAAAATACGGTCAACTGTAAAACCAATAGTTCCTCATTATCATATGAAAAATTAAACCTAGGAACTAAGGACAATCCACAATGCATTAATTTAGGGTTGGGGTGTTCTCAACAAGAAAAAACTGCATTTATTAAATTGTTTAAAGAATTTAAAGATGTCTTTGCATGGACGTATGATAATCTTAAAACTTTTGACCCAAACATCATACAACATGTCATTCCCATGAAACCCCAAACCTCACCCTTTCAACAAAAATTGAGAAAAATGTACCCTAAGCTAGAACCGACTATTAAAAAATAATTGAATAAAATCTTGAATGCTAAGATAATCTTCCCTGTTAGGCACACTCAATGGGTTTCCAACCTTGTCCCTATCCGGAAGAAAAGTGGGGAAATCCGACTATGCGTCGATTTCTGAAACCTTAACAGAGTGTTGGATAAAGACAACTATCCTGTCCCACCCATGGAACAAATCCTTCAACAGGTATCTGGTTCCAAGAGGCTATCCTTATTGGATGGTTTCTCGAGGTACAACCAAGTCCTGATGTCTCCTCTAGACCAACTTAAAACTACCTTCCTCACTCCTTGGGGCACCTACGCTTATCGAAAAATGCCTTTTGGATTGATTAATGCTAGTGCCACTTTCCAGAGAGAAATGGACATTGCTTTTCGAGGCTTAATCAATCAGTCTGTCATAGTTTACTTAGATGATGTTACTGTTTTTTCTAAAAACAAAACTGATCATCTAGCTCATTTACGAGTCATTCTACAACGATGTCGTAAATACGACATTTCCTTGAATCTGAAAAAATCCATCTTTGCAGTAGAACAGAGTAAACTCTTAGGGTTTATTGTGTCAAATGAAGGGATGATTATCAACCCTGAAAGGACTCAAGTCATCTCTAAAATTCCCCCTCCTACTTTCAAAATGTCTATGCATTCTTTCTTAGGCGAGATTAATTTTGTGAGAAGATTTGTCCCCAGCTTCTCCGAAATGGTCAGGCCTTTACAAAATTTGATTAAGAAAGACACGCAATATCACTGGGGACCCCTAGAAAGTCAAGCTTTTAATGCAATAAAGAAGGCCATAATAGACGTTCCTTCTCTCAAGAGCCTTGACTTTTCTCAAGACTTTACACTCTACACTTTTTCTTCTGACCATTCCTATGCCGCCATCCTAACCCAAAAGAACACCAAGAACAATGAAGTACCCATTGCCTTTATGAGATCTGCTTTCAAAGGCATGGAACTTAATTACCCAGTGGTAGATCAACAAGCCTACACTGTTTTCAAAGCACTCAAGAATTTTCGGTCCTATCTTTTGAAGTCTAGGATGAAAGTTATTGTCCCGTACCCAGCCGTCAGGAACTTGTTAGTGCAGAAAGAGCTAGGAGAAAAGAGGGCTAACTAGGTCACCTCCTTGTAGGAATACGAAATAGAAATTACCCCAGCTTAGATAGTGAGAGGCCAAGGATTATGCAAGTTAGTTGCTGATTCAGCAGCAGGACAGCAAGAAAAAAGTGATACGTCAAATCTAGGACAGCGCAATCTGTTGTGCATTAAACTCTGTTAGTCCATGGTATGACGACATAAAATTATGTCTTGAACATGGGTCAGCCCCCCATCACTTGGATCCCACTAAAAGAAGAGCGTTGAGATTAAGGTCTACCTCCTTTCATTCAGTTAATGGTGTTCTATTTCGTCAAAATTTTGATGGCATACTGATGCGCTGTATTGAGAAGGATGAAGCAGAAAAGGTCTTGCTGGTGGTCATTTTGATGGTGACACAACCGCCCATAAGGTTTTGAGAGCCGTTTATTACTGGCCCACCCTTTTTAGAGATGCCTGTGCCTTGTGTCGTAAGTGTACTATTTGTCAGAAAACATCAGGGAGATTACAAAAACCATCCTTTCCTCTACATCCCATTTCAACAGAATATCCTTTTCAGTAGTGGGGCCTTGATATCATAGGTCCAATCAACCCCCTATCCTCTCAACAACATAAGTTTATCATAACAGCCACAGATTACTTTACACGGTGGTCTAAAGCTATCGCATTACGAACTGTCAATACCAGTCAGGTAATTGCCTTTCTAATTTCAAATATTATTACTCGTTTTGGTATTCCTAATTGCTTAGTATTCGATAACGCTTCTTATTTATCGCCTCTTGATATGAGCGAGTTCACTTTAGAAAAAGGAATCAAACTAAAGTATTCTGCTAGCTATTACCCCCAAGGCAACGGGTTGGCAGAGTTAACAAATAAGAACTTGATTAAAATCATCAAGAGAATGGTGGATGAAAATCACAAAAATTGGTACAATGCACTGTTGAACGCGCTGTGGGCTGATAGGGTAACACCAAAAGCTGTTGTAGGTAACTCTCCCTTTTTTCTCGTTTATGGAAGAGAAGTTATTCTGCCACCTCACATTCTTCTTCCTTCACTTCAATTATCACAGAAAATACAAGAAGAAGATCGTCCCCCTTTGGAAAACTAAATTAATTCTTTAATGAAGCTAGAAGAGGTAAGAGCCCAAGCTAAACATAAGTTAGATCAACATCAACAATTGGTTAAGTGCTAGTTCAACTCTAATTTTGCCTCCGATAGGAATTTTGAAGTGGGTGATCTCATCCTAAAATGGGACAAACCACATGAGGGAAAGGGAGAGCACACAAAATTTCAAAACTTATGGCTTGGACCCTTTTTAGTTGCTGAGAAGTTAGGTCCCAACTCTTTCTAATTGCAGAATCTAGAAGGGTAGCATGACACCTACCCGGTAAATGGCCAAGCTCTGAAAAGATATTTTGCTTAATGACAACCCTTGTATATTATGTACATATTTTCCTTTTGTTTGCTTTTCTTTTGCTGTTTGGTTTTTTGATTTCTTCTTTGAGTTTATCAGTTTGTGTTTTTTGAAATACACATACCTGCATGCTGAGCTATCCAGACAAAGAAAACAGAAAATTCTTTCACTAAAATAACTACTAAAAATTGTATAAACATCAATTGTATACTTCTGAAATTTACATCTGTTCGCAAAAAGTTGGTTGTTTGAAAGAAGTTAACTGATTTCGGTCTCTGAGTAAAGCCTATCATGATCACCTATTATCTTTTTACGTTGTCCCTATTCCTTAAGGGAATGATTCAAAAGATGTCTCCCTACCTTAGAAAGTTGGTTCTGTAAATGAAACATTTCTGGATTTTAATGAAGGACAGTTCTAAAAAAATTATGACGAGGTCTTTAAAAAATATGTTTAAAATCATAATTTTCAGTGTCACCCCGCTCGACTATATATCTTTGAAAAAAAAAAAAAATCAATAAAAGAGCTGTGGGAAGTGCTTGTAAACCAGTCGGGATGCTGAACAGGTCTGCTGGAAGTGGGTAAATGCATGCATGATGCCAAGACAACTTCGTTGGGGTACTGAACAGGCTCGCTGGCAGCAAAGCAATGTCGAGTATATGAAAATTGGCAAAAATAAGATGACTTGACCTTGATATGTCCTTTATTCTCATATGGAACTTTTGGGCAAGATATGGATATCAGAGTGGGTTTAATGACAACCCTCTCGAGGCTATGAATGCCTACTGGCAGTAGTGGCTCTGTCAACAGTATTGGAGATTTTATATTTAATATCGTGGCTCGCTTGTCTTAAGACTGTTATCAGTTTTCATCTTTTAAAACACTGCTGGACTATCTAGTTAATGATGATGTTTACATGATTCTCTGGTTTTTACTTTTGAGTTAGAACTTTTCTTGTTATCCTAATCTGAATTTGTTCTTTTGGCAGAGATAACTACTTCTCCTAGTGTGTTGCCATTGTTGGCAACCAATTCGCATTTTCATACTGTCCTTATAAGCTTCCTACACCAGTGTTTCGCAAACCTTGATTTTTGTCACAATCCTTGAATAAAACGACACTATTATTTTTGTGCTATTTGCACACTTACCTTTGTTCTTGTTTTCACGACTGCAAGCGTGAAAACTTGGTTTTCGAAGTCACATTAAAATCGTCATTTCATTGTTGCGATCATTCTTGTCGATATGCCTATTGTGTTTCCAATTTACTCATCATTATACAATTGGCAAGACCACTTGACCTGTACTCATTTGGCATTCTTTGATTGATTATACAGTTTCGCTTCATGAGTGATTGAGTTTGTGATGCATTGGTGATTGGATTTATATGTTCTTTGATCGATTCACTTGACGCATTGGTTTCATAAAAACGCATTTGTGTTGTGGAAAGACCCTTGGTATAAATCGTTTCATACAACACATAGTTCATAAAAATTAAACCCTTGGTGTGATTTTGATTTATTGCTTTGAAACTATAACTTTTGCTCATGTGAATGTTTAATCCACTTACCATTGATTTCATTGGTTGATTGAATGGCATAATTGTTAACCTATACAATAGTGGGTTGAATAGCTATTTCCGTCGGTGGTTGTACTGTAGATATGACTGTTTTTCATGTAATGAATTAGCTCCACCACCTTTGCACGATATGTCATTAATGTCTTCCCCCTATCCCTGTTTCACCTTGGCTAGTTTCAGGTAAGCTTGTGAGTGTTCTGCCCCTACGTAGGCTGTGTTAAAACCATGGCCTGTTCACATTGCTCACCATGTGCTCCTGTCTATGGCACCGGTTGTGCGAATAGAGCCAAATGGTAGTCAAGCTCTTTTATTGTTCGAAGATGCCCGTAAGAATTTAGAGGACAGTGGTTGGCTCGCGTTTAAACAAAGGTTCAAGGGCTTCAACCTTACGGTTGCACAACAATTCACCCTCACCTTTGATGGGTGTAGGGCTAAAGTATGTGACATTCAGCTTGAACATAATGAAGAATTCATAAGCTCTGCTACAGGATTGGCAGCCACAGACCAACGATGGTTTAAAAACTCCAAAGTCGACGAAGTGTCATGGCATTTGCTATTCATGTCACAGAAAGTTACATCTTGTGACAAAGGTATGCCTATTTCCATAGTTAAACCCAGGTGGAACTATCTTTTGATAATGGTTAAACAATTTGTGACCTGTGAAGGTCAGTATGGATTGGTTTTTCTTTATCACCTTTGACTATTAATGAATTTGATGGGAAATCCATTGAACATGCCATTTTACTTCCTGCGTAGTCTTTACAAAATGGCTAAGAGGTTCAAATGTGAGAAGGCTGGTAGCAGCTTGTTTCACCATGGCTTGATTAGACTCATCGTCGTTCACCACTTAAACCTTCATGGCGATAATTGGCAAGCCTTTCTATCTCGAAATGGATTTGTTGATTTAGAGCATGTCCAAATTGACAAGTCTGTGGTCAATGAGACTATGGTTGGGCCACCCGTGCCTTTCCATTTCCTACTTCCCCCTGCCAAACCCTCGGTATACCCTGACATCAACCTACCCAACATCATAGCAGACAAGAATCAGGCTGTTAAGAAGCCCATGAGTAAGAAAGGTAAGGGTAATCCTACTATAAATAGAATGGGTAAGAAGAATGCTCGATTGATATCAAGAATCGCCTGGAATAAAACCAAGCCAAACGCCGACCAAAAGCCCATAATTCTTAGTGAGGACTTGGACTCTGATATCGAGCATTTCCTAGCAGAAGAGTATCCCTATTCCCATGGTCTATGCTCTGAGCAGCCCTATGTCTATGTGTCAAATTTACCCCCTTGCTTAAAGAACATTCCTAACTACCAGGGAATTAAAATGCACGATGAAACCCCTGGTGGCTTACACAAACCCTTGCCTATGTTATAGAAGTTCGAGCAATCATCATGTATCCAGTGTAACGCTTGGCTAGAGTGTTACTATGCTGATGTCCCCCTGCTGCAATCAAGGATCAAAGCATTAGAAGAATAGGTGACAGTGCTGGCCAATGAGAACGATAGGCTACGGACTAAGGACAAGAAACATAAAACCATTGGCTCGATTGTTTTCAGGAATGTCAAATTGGCTACAGCCTTCGTCAATTCCAAACTATCATGATCGAAGTCGCTTCTTATTGTCCAGGTATGAATTTTGATATGAATTTTTCTTTGTAAGTTTGTTCGAATTAATATAATGAATTTTGTTTTGATTTCGGTTAGCTTTGTTCATTTTTGGAAATGGTTCTATTATAGTTTGATCCTATTAAGTAGGTTTATTTTGTTAAAATTAAATGTAGTTATGATTTGGTTATGTGATTTTGTTGTGCCCATGTTTACTATAAGCAATTGATTAGTTTTTTATTCGGTTTGTTTTGTTTGGTTTCGATTGGTTTCGTTTGTTCCTAACAAACTCAAAACGATTCTGTTGATTTTGAGTTACCAGGAATGACTCTGTTCTGTGTCGAATCATTATTCTCGTTTGCGTTTCGATTACTTTTGATCTGTGTGTAAGTTCTATTTGCTAAAATCATGGAAACAATGTTGATTCATAACAATTTAGTCAGCCTCAAACTGTTTCGATTCATTCTAGCTTGATTGGATTTGCAATTGATTGTTGTGTCCCATGATTAACATGATCATTGTTTATGTTTAATGTAGTTATATCAATTTGAAACATGATCCTGTTGATTTCATTTGGATTCGACAATAATCTTGTTAATGGCTGAGGTGACACAAATGATTACATAAAAGATTTGTTCAACCGATGACGATTTGTATCTATTGGAATTGATTCATGGAAACGTTTTCATTGCTGTCAAAATTATCTAGTGTGATTCTGTTTACCCAAAATTGTGATAACGAATTGAACAGAGTATATCCATCTCTGTAATCATTACACTGATCATAATCTTGTCTTCTTTCGAATTAGTATAACAGTTTTTTATTTGAATGATTCGTTTGTTTTCAAATAGCAATTAGATATTTGTTTAATAGTTTGAATTTAATTCTTTAAATTTGAATTGGTTTTAAAAACAATTCTGTGTTTGATTTAGACTAGATACAAAATCGCAAGATTATGTAGCTAGTCTTTAAAATTAGAATTTTATCAATTTTATCAATAAGATACTCTCTAATCTTGTCTATTTTTGTCCTCTTTCAGGTACATTTAAATTTACAATGATCTATTGGGCATAATGTGGTAGTTGAGGAGATATCTTGGATTTGGTTTTGTCTTAAGTTGTTAGCTTGAGTCATAAACTTGGGATATTTTCATGATTTGTGAAAATTGTTTTGATAATTCCCACAGGAATGTTTTACATTGTAGGAAGTCTTTAAATACTTATTATTTTTGTAATAATAATAATCTTCACGTTGGAGAGAACTAGACTATGGATTTATGATACAGACTGCGATGAAAGTTGATGTCTTGTAACAAATTTCGCTTTCAATATATCAAACTTTTGTTTCAAGTTTTATTCATATCATTTTGCAGTCGATTATAGACTACTTTAGCTATCGTAATCTATTGCAGGTTGATATGACTTGATTAATGTGTAATCTATAGCTGATCTCTCTCTTATTTAAAAAATACAGCAATTGATTTGTTTCAGCTAATGAATTACAGATTTCTCTTCTTCATTGATTTGAATCATTCTGTACAAATCCTTGCACGCAAATTTATCTAAATGTTATGATTTGTAAATCATAATATTGTTGTAAATTTTTATGTCTTTTTTGTCTTGTAATTATATTTGAAAAGCACAACAACTTTCTGTTTACGAGAAGCTCGTAGAGAATCTGGTGCAGGTTTCCTCCCACCAAACAGTTGAATCAACCATCATACACAGGACAAACCTGAAGTGTTACTTCAAGTCAGTTTGTTATATTGTGCTTAATAGTTAATTAGTTAGTATAATATAAGTAGTTTAGATACATAGTTAGAATTATTGTTTTAATTGCTTAACTTAGATAATTTTTCAGTTTATTTCTTTTTCATAAAATTATAAAAATAAAAAAATAATAGTTTCGCTGTCTTAGGACAGACTTCCAATGATTTTTGCAGGTTTTAATTTAAATCTATAACTTGTAAATATTGTACATTTGTGATTAAGATTTAAGTTTGTTAGTAGTTAGATGTTTAGTTTCGTAGAGTTATCATAGTATTAGATAGTAAATTGTATATATATAGTTTATATTTGTTTATTATTTTGTTTTAATTGTTATTTTTATTCAGATTAGTTTTATTTTGTTTCCTTAGGACTTAGATCAGCTAACGGAACATCTAAACCCGTCAGGGTGGGTTATCCCAAATGGCTTGGGTTATATAGACAACCCCAGACCAAATCCACTCTTCCAGTTGGTGAGCGTTCATTTTTCCCTGTCAACACAGTAGTAATGGAGATGGGAGATGAGGAGGACGAGGAAGCAGCCGTGACTACCTTTAGATCGGTGGCTCCATTGCTAGCTACCACCACCGCCACCAAACCCTGGTTTCCCCAGGCGCCAGCTCCATGGACGACGGATCTGATGCTGATCATGACCACGACCAGATGGTGGCCACGACGACCTCGTCTTACCCATTGATGGGCGTGGTGGATCCGAAACCCCATGTGTCGACCCAATTCTACACCTTCAATAGGGAGTCGCACCACTTGATGGTGCAGTGCCTCATGCAATCACACTATGCCATACCCGACAAGATCTGTGGTGCCACCCCTCCGTCGGTTCTGGCCTCTTGGCAGGGCATGTGGAAGGACCGCAATGAGGACACCGCCTACCTTACAGGGTAGAAGCGCATCCAGGATAAGCTCGTCGCCCACCTCGATGACAATGACAACGAGGTCCTTTGCTTCAAGAACAATCCCCAGTAGTGCATCCCCCACATAAACCAGTGGCAGTACATGGCCATGGCCTTCCATGCCAACATTGACACCGACACTACCTTCAACTTTAGCCATCTCCCACTCAAGGACACCATCGATAAGATCAAATAGGTATGGACCGTAGGTGTCAAGTTCTATGGTATTCCTGAGTCCTTTATCCGAGTTTGCATTGCTTCCTACTCTGTTTGCCAATCCAATGCATAAAACATTTCCCATCTGCGTTCCAAGTGAAGACGATTTGAGTACACTAAGTCCTTTGAGGTCCCAGCCAAGGAAGTCCCCCAGAGACTCCAGCATCTCATTGCTAAGCATAAGGTGGTTCTGTGCATCCATCATAAGTATATTCGCTACAATCCTTTCATGGTTGACTTGAAGGATTATTGCTGTCATCAAGCAGAGGAGCCCAACATGAAGAATCCTGGGGTTTTGAAGTGAAAGCGCTATAGTTCCAAGCACTACAGATGTGGGTTTTGGATCAGGGCGATCGTGCCTATCAAGGATTATAATCAGAGAGACTTGACATTTGCCTATGAGGACGAGGGGAAGGCGGTATTTAAGCTCTATGTTGTGCATTCTGGGCATGATCTCGGTCCGCACGAAGGAAGTGCCAGGATCATACACAGGATCATCGGGCCGGTGAACTCGACGATCGAGCAGAGGGAGAGAGCAGAATGGAGAGGCGGCAGTGAGGGAGTGAAGGGTTGAGGATTTTTAAGGTTTGTTAGGAGGTGTGTAGGTTTTTAAGGTTATGGGATGAGCATCGGGGAGGAGGGGGCATGTGGGCCTCATGTGAGGACCCACTGCCCATGGTAA
>JASDQU011505430.1:22178-37352 GCA_032191745.1 Picea mariana | reverse complement strand
GATACTCCTGGGCAAGCCGTGAAGTCTGACGACTTCCTTGAAAAACAAATTCACAATGTGAGTTGTGTCACTGGTTTTCTTTCATCGTATGAAATGTGCCATCTTGGAAAATTTGTCGACCACCACAAAGATTGAGTCATATCCTCTTTGTGTCCTTGGCAATTCCAATATAAAATCCATTCTCACTGCATCCCACGGCCTCTCAGGTATGGGTAATGGCTGGTATAACCCTGTGCTATGCCTTTTCCCTTTTGTGTGCTGACAAATTCTGCATCTGTCCACAAATTTCTTAACATCTATCCTCATCCCTGGCCAAAAATATGAGCCATTCAATTTTGAGAACAACTTATTATGACCGAAGTGTCCGACCAATCCTCCATTGTGTTTTTCCTTCAGCATGTCCTCCCTCATGGACCACTTTGGAATACATAGTTGATTTCCCTTGAATAATAATCCATCCTAGATCATGTATTCAGTCCATTGGCTTATGTCCCTAAGAACTGGATTCTCAGATGCCTCATATGCCTCCTTGAAATCTAGGTCATCCCTGTACATTTATTTGAGGTTATCAAAACCCAAAGTTTTGACTTTGAATTCCTACATAAGCAAACATTTCCTGCTCAAAGCATCAGCAACTTTGTTGGCAGTTCTAGAAATATGCTTAATCACAAAAGTAAAATTCTGCATGAATTCAACCCATTTAACATGTTTTTGGTTCAACTTCTCATGTTGAGTCACGAATTGTAAAGCATGATTATCATTGTACAAAACAAACTCTTTAGGAATCAAATAATGTCTCCATTTCTTCAATGCTTGTATGAATGCATAGAATTATTTGTCATATGTTGAGTACTTAATCTTTGCTTCATTCAGTTTTTCACTGAAGTATACGATCAGCCTGTCATCTTGGCTCAAAACCGCTCCAATTGCAAATCCACTTGCATCACACCTGACCTAGAATGTCTTGTTAAAATCAGGAAAAACCAGAATTGGTTGCTCAGTGATCTCCTTCTTCAGCATATTGAAACTCTTCTCTGCTTCTTCCATCCAGTGAAAAGATTTGTGTCTTTTCTTCACCGTATCCATAATTGGTGCACTAATTCCACTGAAATTTCGGATGAATTTCCTGTAGAAACTTGCCAAACCATGGAAGCTTCAAAATTCAAATACACTCTTCGGCGATGGCCAATTATTAATTGCATCTACCTTTTCTGGATCCATCTTCAACTCATTTGCAGAGATAACAAAACCCAAATAATTGAGTTATGTCCTCATAAATGATAATTTCTTCATATTTATCAGCAATTTCTCTTGCTGTAATCTCCTCATCACTGCAGCTAAATGCTTTAAGTGTTATGTTTCTGTCTTGCTGAAAATTAATATATCATCAATATATACAATGACGAATTTCCCTATGAAATCCTTCAGGACTTCGTTCATCAATATCATGAAAGTACTGGGTGCATTCATTAAGCCAAATGGCATGACAATCCATTCATATATCCCCTCATTCATCTTGAATGTTGTCTTCCATTCATCACCTTCTCTCATGCGAATTTGATGATATCCGCTTTTCAAATCAATCTTTGAAAAAAATATTGCTCCACTCAAGCAATCCATCAAGTCGTCCATCCTTGGTAATGGAAATTTGTATTTGATGATAATCTTATTGATCACCCTTGAGTTTGTACACATTCTCCAGCCTCCATCTTTCTTTGGGCTGAGCACTGTTGGAACAGCGCATGGGCTCAAGCTTTCTCGAATCAATCCTTTGTCCATTAAGTCTTGGACCTGTCTCTTGACTTCTTCATTTTCTTGTGGTGTCAACCTATATACAGATTTGTTTGGTAACTTGGATCTAGGTATAAGATCAATGTGATGACTTATACTTCTGATAGGTGGCAACGAACAAGGTAGTTCATCCACTACTATATCAGCAAACTCTCCCAGCAATTCCTTGATTTCTTTTGGTAAATTATCTATCCTTGTACTAGTCAAAACAATTTTAGGCTTCCTGACCACAATAATGTGTGTGTCTTCCTTCTTCTTAACCTCCTTAAGAAGTTCTTTCCCACTCATGAGAAGTACAGTGTTGCTTGTTTCTATTTTCATCTCTTTATCCTTAATTGGCAGTAACATGTGAGTCCTGCTATTTTTCTCCAGGGTGTATGTGTTCTTTCTCCCATCATGAATCACATTTTTGTCATATTGCCATGGTCTACCCAGCAATAGATGAAAAACATCCATGGGAATGGCATCACATAATATTTCATCCTTATATCCTCCTATTTTAAATTCAACTAAACACTGTTTAGTAACATTTACCTGATGTCCTTTTTGTAACTACGAAACTCTGTATGGGCTTGGATGTGCAACAGTCTCTAGATCCAACTTTTCTACCATCTCTGTAGACACAAGATTGTCTGTGCTACCGCTGTCCACTATGACTTTGCATACTCTGTCTTTAGTCTTGCAAGCAGTCTGAAACAAATTGTTCCTTTGGGCTGGGTTCTCTGCCTCCTTCTCTGGCTTCAAGAGAACTTTCCTCATCATCAAGGATATTCCACCCTCAGCATCTTCTGCCTCAACATTCCGTCCTTGAGCTTAGGCAATGTGATTTTCACCACCATATTTCTTCCTATATGGACACTCATAGGATTTATGTCCAGTTTTTCCACAGACAAAGAATTTCACTTCACCTCCTCTACCTCTTCCTCTTCCGTTGGCTCGAGGAAAAGTATTTTTATTAGCATATTGGCCTCTCTGTGAGCTTCCTCCTCTCTCATGTTGAGTTTGAGGTTTCTTCCCCTCTTATTTAGATTTCTGAGTTCTATCTTGGGCAATTGTTTTGCCTCTAGCTTGACTTCTACCTCGGCCTCTTTGACCTTGTTTTCGGCTCAGCTTCTCTTCAGCTTTCAAAGCCATCTGATAAGCATTCTCTACATTCGGAAGGGTCATCATGCTCATCTCATCTTTAATGTCATATCTCAGACCATTCATGTATTCGGAAACCTTTTCATCATCGCTTTCCCGATGACCTGCCCTAATGTTTATCTTGTAGAATTCTTCAGTGTATTCTTGCATTGAACCCAACTTCTTCCTCAAATTCTGCATCCTCTGAAACAGAGTAATTTGATAATCCTTGGGTATGAATTTGTCTTTCATCTTCGCAACCATTCTATCCCAACTTTTGATTTTTTTCTTGTCCTTGCAGCGTCTGTCAGCCTACAGTTCATCCCACCATAATGCTGCATGCCCTTTAAGTCTAGTGAGGACATGTTTGACTTTCTTGTCTTCCTCTACATCCTCATAGTAAAATTATTTGTCTAGATCTCTAATCCAGTATAGAAGCTCTTCAACATCCAAGTTTCCCTCATACATGGGAATATCCATCTTTTCCCTGGAACCTATCCTAGAAACATCCCTAAATAGGCGTTCATCCACAACATCTTCAACTGCAACCTCTTCTCCTTCATGTCCAGCTTCATTTTCACTTTCATCCTCGCTGATATCCCCAATGTCGACTATCTGTGTTGTCTCCATGGCATCAAGCCTGGCACATAAATCGTGCATTTCCCTTTCCACTATTGGATCAGGCATCACCACTGGCCTGTCTCTTCTTCTTGGCGGCATGGCTGTAAAATGTTCCTCTTTTATCTCTGCTACAGAAAGAAAAGACTTGTTTTGTAGCTCTGATACCAAATGGTGCAGACCCCCGACCCTTGGGCCAAGATCCACGTAGGATCATTCTAAATCTGCCCCTGATTCGATTTGACTCTTCAATTCCTCCACAGGGAATCCCATACACACACAATAGTGTTTTTCCACAGGTCCTTTTGAGTTATGCCTGGTTGATCAAACACAAGGCACCAACCCACATATCTTGACCAACAATATGTGATCGGGACTTTTCTTTTCCTTTCGGGATTTCAGATTTCGTAATTTCGCGAATCTTGTTGTCGAGTTTCTGACTCTTCAATCCTCCAAAACCCAAAATGTCGAGTTTCCGAAATCCTTGGCCATTTCCTCCTCCACAGGTGTGTCGCGTTTTGCGACTTTGGGAATTATGATGCAAAGATCCTGACTCTTGTCTTCGAAACTACTGAAATGTCGAACCCCGATGCATTCAACAAAGACTGGCTCCCCAACGAAACTTTTTGCTGATTCATAGTTTCGAACTTCGCAACTTCATGAATCCGAATACAGGTCTCCTGGCTCCCCAACCTCCGAAACCCTGAAACAGTCAACGAAGTTTTGACTTCTTCAATGCACCAAACCCACGCCTTTTGTTACCACTTATTTGGTTTTTTCACTCTTCGCAATTTTGGGAGCTACATTGACATGCAACTCTATCCCTTGACTTCCGGAACCTCGAAACCTGATTGGGCCCACAGCTATTTTCCTTCAATGTTTCGGGAATTTCTCCTGTCACTCTTCGGAGTTTTGCGACTTGCGAGATCCACAGCAGAAAGGTCCCTCACCTCCCAAAACTCTGATCTTCGAATCCCTGAAACCTCACCTCCAACGTGATCTATGGCTGAGATCCTCCACGATCCGATGAATCTAGATCTTTTGACTTTTCACGAACCGGGAGTTTGAAACTCTCGATTCCAAATATTGCTGCCTCTTCTGCTTCCCGACACCCAAAGTGCCGAAATCCCGAAATTCCATGCCGATATCCTATCACGACTCGCGACTTCAGGATTTCCATTCCACTGTGCCCAACTCTTGTCATCAGGATCCCTGAAATGACAAACTCCAAAATTCTGAAGCGCCAAAAACTCTACGCCTCGTCTTCACACATGATAACCCATTTCACGATTCAGAAGTTCGAGTGACCAAGGGATTTGACTTGCACTTCGGACTTACAAACCCTGATTTTTCAAAATGTTCTTGGCGCTCGACAGTCATGATCAACAGTCGACGTTGAATCTTGAAACCAATGAAATGAGTTCGTCCAACCCTTATCCACCTTGCAACTCCTTTGGATCTTACGGTCCTCGCGACTTTGCAAGTTTTCCGCGGAGAATTTTGACCTTTCGATTACACCCTTCTCAAGGATTTCTGGCGAATAATGTCTCGTGTTCTTCCACATGAAATTAACCTTCTGTGCAATGATTCATCTCCTTGTCTCCCTTTGAATCCTTCAAAGGCGCTGACTCTCCTGAGCTTTCTCTTACAACCTCGAGCCTTGAAAGGACTCATGCATGCACTCCTTGTGGCAATTTATCAATTACTTATGGGTATTTGGTCTCTTCGACTCTGTGCACTCTCAGCAACAACATTCCTTCACTCTTCAACCTTAATTGGTAAATTCTAAGGCTTCAACTAGCCTACGCACACCTTTCACAGCTTTTGTGCTTCACCTGCACTTCTGCTAGAATGAGAACAACGGTATCCTTCCTAAGCTTTCTGAGATAAACTCAGACCTTCATCAACACACACCTTGTGGACGTTCCACTTCACTCCTTGCAGGAACTTCTCTCAGGAAGAGAAACGATTGAAACTCATTCTCTTTCTCTCTCAAACTTCATACATTCAACATGAAATCATATATTCAACACAGCATAACAACAAATGCATAACAGAGAGAATAAAATGAATGTAAGCATACTATTCAGCAAATGTAAGCAGTAGGCATCATAACACCATGACAATTTGAGTCAAAGCTTCATATATTAACTCAAGTGCTCATGTACATGTGTTCTTCTCTACAACTCTCTTCTTCTATTCTGAGCTAATGATACAATCCTACAATGATACAAGGGTGAGGGTGTCTATATTCGTTTTCCCTCCTACTCTTTAAAATGTCTAATCTATTAATTCAAACCTACCTACTTTCATTAACTRGGCTTAAATKCATTTTACATTGATAGATGAGAGCAAATCGCTCACGATCTGTTTACAACATCTAGATAAAAATGCAAGTACGCCTCCTAGCTATTACATTAATATCCGCTCCTTTAAACTTTCAAAACATTTCAAAACGTGAAAAATGTGTGTTGCACTTTCCATTTGTCTTTCACCTTCATGCTCACTTGGCTGCTTACGATGCTCCTACATTAGATGGAGTCCGAGAAGTGAAGTTATGGGCATTTTAAATTCAGCAGTTTTTTAGGGTTTTCCAGAGAAAACAACGATTTTTTGTCGTAACTTATTGTTCTATTTTTTGGGATTTTCATGACAGCTGCGGGAACGAAGAGTTCATAGGGTTCTCATATGGCTATTTCCTCTCAAACCCTTAAACAAATTCTACAAATTACTGAAGAATTCAAATCCAAATTGTATGACACATTGGATGCTAGATTGCATGACCTTGCAAATGGCCTCAATGATAGTTTTCATAGTATTCAAGATTCATTAGATAGAATGTAGGAGATATTTCTTATGATGGAAATCAAGGATGAATATAATAAAGAAATATATTCTTGGTATGATTTTTAGGCCGATTGTGATGATTGGTATATGGATAGTTGTCATTTCTAGGATGACAACCACTTTCATATTTTATTTGATGACTCTAATCCACCTTTTGTAGAGAGCATCAATGTGACAAATCGAGAGCCAATGATTATTACCAGTGTCCATCCTGCATATTCTACAGTGGTATTATTCCTTCCAAAATCTTCTATGACCCTTTTCCACTATGCGGATGGATATTATTATCTGGATCCACATGACAGGTGTCAGTCTTTGGAGCATATTTTTGAGTTGGTTGTTGGGTTCCAAAATCTTCCACGGGGAGTTCACATGAGCACTTGGACATGGGACCCAGGCTTACAATGGTGGTTGGACTACTTCGGCATGGTGGATTTCCTTTCTATATGGGACCTTGTTTCACTAGTCTTCTCCAGTATTTAAGCATTGAGGACAACGCTTTCATAAGGGGGATGGAATGTTAGGTAGATAGAGAGGTAGTAGTGGGGGCCCAGAGGGCCCATAGTGATATTAGTGGAGGCCATTCAATGTAAGGTGGAATAGGTCCACTATATTATTAAATAAGGCCCACTATGGTAGTTAGATATAATAAATTGGTAGTTAGATATAGTAAATGTAATAGGACTTCTTAGAAGGTTCTACTTCTAGAAGATTCCTCCTATAGAATGTTGTCAGATGATGATAGCACTATATAAAGAGTTTCAAGCAATGTGATGGGACATGAAGAAAAGTATTGTGTTTGGATCTGAAGCTCAATAGGAGAATGCCCCTTCGAAGAGACAAGTGAAAAGGAGAGGATGCCTTCCATAATAGGATTCATTGTATGGTGTTTCTCTACCTCAAGGGTTTGATAGTAATAGAGGATATTTTCCATATTGTTCTTGTATATATGTTGTGGTGCTTTTGTATTTAGTCTTTGGTTCTTAAATCTTTTTGATGGCTCATAACCAAACTCATAAGGTTTAAATTACTAGGCAAGACTATCCACATTTGTCATATCCATGAAAAAGTACAAATATAGGATATAGGCACCATATATACATGTGAAAACCACATTTAAACATAATAATAAAAAATACTTAAAAGCAACAACATACACGAGTTAACCCGTTCCAAACATAGAAAAATATGCACGCAATAAAAAAGACAATTACATATGGAACACTTATATTAAATGAAAGTCACCAAATGTGGCCTTGACTGAGACGTTCCTCCCATCCATAGACGTTTTTTCTCATAATATTTCAAAAATAGGTCACCCCTGAGATAGGGATCAACTCCACTAGGAAAAAGGGGTTCCTAGTGACAAAATGTGGTTTGAAACTAAATAGAATTACTGAGTCTTAGGTGCCCACAATTTTATCTAGACCACAGTCCTTAATTCCCCATGCACCTGTCACACCCAAAGAAGTGTTCCCCTTCTCTTCTCAACAATCCTTTAGCTACCCCACTTCCCTTCCTAGGGTTATCAACAATAGGCCAGGCACGAAGTCTTCGAGCACTGTGACTAATGCTCAGCGCACCAGGTAACAATTGTCAGCAAAAATCTCACCTAGAGAGTATTCCCACAGGTTTGAAAACCAGTCTCTCACCCAAAGAGACTTCTCATGGTCTATCCACTCTAATCTTCACTAGTATAATTCTGGTTACAACCCTGCAACTCCCTGCAAGATTCTATGAGAAAATAAGGTAATAATCATAGTTTCCATACAGTCTGACCCCCTTCTTCTTAGGAGATCCTCCAATATGAATAATAATACCACCATAATACCCAAAATTCAATAAGGAAAACAATATATATGACATGCCTCCCACTTGAAAATTGTCACCCCCAAGAATAGCTTTAAGCCACTTGGTGACATGTTCCCTACCCTTGGGAACTTAAGATAAAATAATAATGTATATAACATTACTCTTTTCCCATAAATATTAGAAAATATTCCCTAAGACCTATGACTCACCCCCTCTTTTTCTTTTTCAAGTGGATTATGCCCCTCATCTCTTTTCGTCTAAGTCATTCAATGTGTGTCGATGCAATATTGTATTAATATTCATGATTATATTTACATGGATAGGTGCACTCGCCTACCTGCATCCAGGATCACCAGCCTCATAATCACATAGGATCTCTAGCCTCAAAACATAAATAGTCATATATACATATATATCTAAATCATTACTACGCACTTCCAGGTTATTACTGTGCACTTACTCAAGTGTGCGCAATACACAAAATGTGTGCACCTTGTCTTTATAAAAATTCTTTGTGCACTTGCTCAGATGCATGCAACACCAAAACTAGGTGTCCTTGGCTCACCATCCTAAATGTACATTACATTTACACTCGGTACCAATGGAGTCACCAACCTTTATGTACAATTAGCAAGGGTTATGGATTAGGGACACTACAATCCCCTCCTCCTTATTTATGCATTGTCCCCAGTGCATCACATACACATGTACATACAAAAATTCAAACACCATAAAAAATATGAGAATACTTTGCTTGCATAGGATCCTCACACTCCTAGGTTGAATCCTCAGGACTGTACCAGGTCCATTAGACCTTTACCATCTCCATGACTCAATTCCATAGTTTCTTGACTTTCTAATCCAATATGCAAACTGGTCACACTTGAAATCCACCTTCTGGCTCCACCTGAATCACATTCCAATCAATGACATGATTAACATCAAGTACATATTAATTAATAAAAGATAGATGGAAAAAATTATGAATCCACAATGGTTTGTTCTCAACTCAAATATCTTTCCCATGAGATAATGTCGCCACATATTCAAGGCATCCATTATAGCTTCCAAATCTATATCATGTGTAGCATAGAGCCTTTCATCCTCTTTCAAATCCCTTGACTCGTAGCACATGATGCAGGAGCATCTCCAACATCAAGTGAGCGTGGGGCAAGCGCAACACATTTTGAGCACATGATGAATTGTTTGAAAACTTTTGGAGAGTTGATGTGCCAAACTTAAATGTGATAGTTAAGAAGAGGCATACTTTTATACTGTAAAGGACCTTGAGCGATCCGCTCTCGTCTGAAGTAGATAGAGGCATTTATGTTGAGATGAAATAGGTAGATAGAATTTAATTCTCAAATTAGACAGTTTTGAGCACAAGAGGGAAACGGGATATAGACACCCTCATTGTGCATTGTAAGATTATTCTGATCGAAGAGAATAGAAGAGAAGCAGAGAGCTTTGGAAGAACACCCATGTACAGATCTTGAATTAATAGAAGGAAATTGATTCAAATTAATGGTTTGTTGTTTGTTCTATGTGTATTGATGTTAAATGATATGCTCATGAATGTTTGCTTCTTGTTATACATTTGCTTTATATGTTGTGTATATGATTTCATGTCTTGAGTTTGAAGTCTGAAAGGAAGTGGAATGAGTTTCAATTGTTTCTCTGTCTGAGCAAAGGTTCCTGCAAGGAGTGCAGTTGAAGTTGTCCGCAAGGAGTGAGTTGACAGAGGGCTCAGAAGAGATAGTTTTTGTTCTCATTCACTCAAGAGTGCAGTTGAGCACAGGAGCCGTACAAGGAGTGCACAGGCCGAGTGAGTTCTTAGGGTTGCGAACCTAGGAAAAATACTGAAAGACTTCTGCTGTAGGTGTGCCCAGAGTCAAAGGGTTTTTAGATATTCGAAAGTGTCTGGAGGTTTCCGCAAGGAGTGCATGCAAGGGTCTTCTTTAAGACTCAGAGTAGTGGAAAAATCTCAAGAGGAGTAAAGCCTTTGAAAACATTAAGGGCATCAGAAGTTGTAGCGCAAGCAGATAAGTCTAGGGAAGGGCCCTTGGGTTTATTCGTAGAAATCATCAAAGGGAAGAGATCGACGGTCAGGAATCTGTGGGAAGGATAGCGAAATCCCGCCAGCTGTCAGATCTACCAGAGAAGCGAGGAGGTTACGGTTGCATCTGGAGTTCAAGCTCAAGAGACTGTGGGCCGCGTGATCTTCACATAGATACTAGTCAACCGTTGGGTTGACCAGGAGTTGCACGAAGTTTAAGCTTCGCGAATGGGAGGAGGAAAGTTCTGACCCAAGGCGAGCCATCAGGATTTCGGCATTCGTGAAATCGAGAGTCACGAGGACGAGTGATCAGGAATTTTCATAGTGAAAATCCTGGAATCAATCGGAACCGTCCATCCTCTTGGGACGGGTGTCGAAAATTCGAAGAAAGTTGGGGATTGGCATTTTGTGAGTCCTGGAGACAAGGAGAACTTGCAATTCGGAATTGCGAAGTCCAATTTTCCAAAAAGAGGAGAGCTCTGTGTGGGACCCAGCTGACGTCCTTCCGTCAGAACGAGGCATCAAGAATTGAAGTTGCAAAAACCTTGAGAGTAAATCAGGGCCGTTCATCTCTAAAGGACGCATGGCGACAATCAAGACTATCGGGGAAAATATCGACAGGGAAGTCCAGTCAGCATATCAGGGTTCGGCGTTTCGCGAATCCTGAAGAAAAGGTACCCAGAGCATTTGAAATAATGAAATAACGAGAAGATATCAGGACCATCCATCACTAGAGGACGTGTGGCGGAGATCGAAGTATTCGAGAAATTTCCTGAAAGGAAAAGTCAATCGTCGGGAAATCGAGAGTCAGGAAATCAGGGATCCTGTGGACAAGAGGTCCAATACATATTGACACTCAAAACCCCGAATCCCGATAAGAGATAGGATGGTGGTCATATAAGGCAGGGTCACGTGGACCACGAGTCTAGCCTAGAGGGCTAACTGGAGTTAAAGGCTATCGGGATATCGGAGATCAGGAATTCGAGGAAGTGAAGGCTTGCGACATCAGGGATTGGAAAACCCTGAACCCCGATCATTATTTTTCTGTTGAGAACAGAGAAGCACTTAAGCCTAAGGGCCGTGACGAGAAGAAAATACTTGTGGGTCAATTTTAATAGGGATTCCAGGGGAGAATCAAAGGAGCCACTCCGGCTCGAGGGTAAATTAGAACAATCCTTAAGACTGGGAGGTCAGGCGCGGGACCTGCTGAGGTAGGTGCCTGGGCAGAAGCCATCAAGTGGTATCAGAGCTCAGAAAGATTCTTTTCTTTTTTTAGTAGAGAAGAATAAAATTCACCATGTCATCGAGGAGAAGAGATAGACAATCACCCGATCCGGAAGAGGAAAGGGAGATGTCCAGAGGAAGGGGTAGGCAAGTGCATAATCCAGAAGTAGAAAGAGANATAATGAAATAACGAGAAGATATCAGGACCATCCATCACTGGAGGACGTGTGGCGGAGATCGAAGTATTCGGGAAATTTCCTGAAAGGAAAAGTCAATCGTCGGGAAATTGAGAGTCGGGAAATCAGGGATCCCGTGGACAAGAGGTCCAATACATATTGACACTCAAAACCCCGAATCCCGATAAGAGATAGGATGGTGGTCATATAAGGCAGGGTCACGTGGACCACGAGTCTAGCCTAGAGGGCTAACTGGAGTTAAAGGCTATCGGGATATCGGAGATCAGGAATTCAAGGAAGTGAAGGCTTGCGACATCGGGGATTGGAAAACCCTGAACCCCGATCATTATTTTTCTGTTGAGAACGGAGAAGCACTTAAGCCTAAGGGCCGTGACGAGAAGAAAATACTTGTGGGTCAATTTTAATAGGGAGTCCAGGGGAGAATCAAAGGAGCCACTCTGGCTCGAGGGTAAATTAGAACGATCCTTAAGACTGGGAGGTCAGGCGCGGGACCTGCTGAGGTAGGTGCCTGGGCAGAAGCCATCAAGTGGTATCAGAGCTCAAAAAGATTCTTTGCTTTTTGTAGTAGAGAAGAATAAAATTCACCATTTCATCCAGGAGAAGAGATAGACAATCACCTGATCTGGAAGAGGAAAGGGAGATGTCCAGAGGAAGGGGTAGGCAAGTGCAGAATCCAGAAGTAGAAAGAGATCTGCATAACATACGTGCCAGACTTGTGGACATGGAGATAAGACAAAGGCGCACAGTTGATGTAGGAGATATCAGTGAGTCCAAAAATGAAGATGATACTGGACATGAAGAATAAGAAGTTGCAGCCGAAGACACCACAAATGAACGTTTAATTAGAGCTATTGCAAGAATGGGTGCAAAAGAAAAAATGGACATTCTAGTCTATGAGGGAAACTTGGATGCAGAGGAGCTTCTAGACTGGATTAGAGCTCTAGATACATACTTTGACTATGAAGATGTTGAAGAGGAAAAGAAGGTCAGGCATGCTGTCACAAGGTTAAAGGGACACGCAGCATTGTGGTGGGATGAACTACAAGTTGACAGACGCTGCAAGGGCAAGCAAAAGATCAAGATCTGGGATAGGATGATTGCGAAGATGAAAGAAAAATTCATCCCCAAAGACTATCAAATTACTCTGTTCAAGAGGATGCAGAACTTGAGACAGAAACTGATGACAGTGAAAGAATACATGGAAGAATTCTATAGACTGAACATCAGGGCAGGTCATTGGGAGAGCGATGATGAAAAATTTGTCAGATATATGAATGGTCTGAGATATGACATTCAGGATGAGATGAGCATGGTAACCATCCGAACGGTGGAAGATGCTTATCATATGGCTTTGAAAACAGAAGAGAAGCTGAGCCGAAAGCAGGGTTNGAAACTGATGACAGTGAAAGAATACATGGAAGAATTCTATAGACTGAACATCAGGGCAGGTCATTGGGAGAGCGATGATGAAAAATTTGTCATATATATGAATGGTCTAAGATATGACATTCAGGATGAGATGAGCATGGTAACCATCCGAACGGTGGAAGATGCTTATCAGATGGCTTTGAAAACAGAAGAGAAACTGAGCCGAAAGCAGGGTCAGAGAGGTCGAGGTAGGAGTCATCCCAAAGGAAATTCAGTTGCCCATGATAAATATCAAAAGCCCAAGGAAGACTGGAAGAAACCTTAGACTCGAACTGAGAGAGGTGGAAGCTCACAGCAAGGGCAATATGCTGAACGGAGAGGACAACAAACTGAGCAAAGAGGAGGGTATGTTGATAATAATATGTTTCCTCGTACCAGAGGTAGAGGAAGAGGAAGAGGTGAGTAATAACATGCTTCACATGTGGGAAAAATGGGCACAAGTCTTATGAGTGTCCTAATAAAAAGAAAGATGGAGGAGAAGCTCACATCACCGAAGCGCAGAGGCGAGATGTTGAAGCAGAAGATGCTGAAGGCGGAAGATCGTTGGTGATGCGAAAAGTTCTCTTAACACCAGAGAAGGAGGTGGAGAGCTCAGCCCAAAGAAACAAACTTTTTCAGACTGCTTGCAAGACCAAGGATAGGGTATGCCAGGTCATTGTGGACAGTGGTAGCACAGATAATCTCGTTTCAACCAAGATGGTAGAGAAGCTGGAGCTGGAGACGATTGAGCATCCAAGCCCATACAAAGTTTCATGGCTACAAAAAGGACATCAGGTAAATGTCACTAAACAATGTTTAGTTGAATTTAAGATAGGAGGATATAATGATAAGATACTCTGTGATGTTATTCCTATGGATGTCTGTCATCTATTGCTGGGTAGACCATGGCAATATGACAGGAATGTGATTCACAATGGGAGGATGAATACATACACTTTAGAAAAGAATGGGAGAACTCATATGTTACTTCTGATCAAGGATAAGGAGGTGAAACCAGAAGTAAACAACATTGTACTTCTCATGAGTGGGAAGGAACTTCTTACAGAGGTTAAGAAGAAGGAGGAACCGCAATTCATTGTGGTCAGGAAACCGAAGATTGTTTTGACCAGCACAAAAGTGGATGATTTGCCAGAAGAAATTCAGGAATTGCTGGAAGAGTTCGCTGACATAGTAGTGGATGAACTACCTCATTCGTTGCCACCAATCAAGAGTGTGAGTCATCATATTGATCTCATACCAGGATCCAGTTTACCAAACAAATCCACGTACAGATTAACGCTGCAGGAGAATGAAGAGGTTAAAAGACAAGTACAGGATTTGTTGGACAAAGGGTTGGTCAGAGAAAGCTTGAGTCCATGTGTTGTTCCAACAGTACTCAGTCCGAAGAAAGACAGAGGCTGGAGGATGTGTACCGACTCTAGGGCGATCAACAAAATAACCATCAGGTACAGATTTCCATTGCCAAGGATGGATGATTTGATGGATTGCTTAAGTGGAGCAAAATTCTTTTCGAAGATTGATTTGAAGAGCGGTTATCACCAAATTCGTATAAGGGAAGGTGATGAATGGAAAATAGCCTTCAAGACTAACGAAGGGTTGTATGAATGGCTTGTTATGCCATTTGGCTTAACAAATGCACCAAGTACCTTTATGAGGTTGATGAACGAAGTCCTAAAAGAATTCATCAGAAAATTTGTCATTGTGTATCTAGATGACATACTGATTTTCAGTAAAACAAAGGCGAAGAATCTGAAACACTTGGCTACAATGATGAGGAAGCTATAGCAAGAGAAGCTACTGATAAACATGAAGAAATCCTCATTCATGAAGACAGAACTCATTTATCTGGGATTTGTTATTTCGGTAGACAAGTTGAGGATGGATCCAGATAAGGTAGAGGTGATCAAGAATTGGCCATCACCGAAGAACATACTTGAGGTGAGAAGTTTTCACGGATTGGATAGATTCTACCGAAAGTTCATCAGGAATTTCAGTGGAATTAGTGCAGCAATGATGGATACAGTGAAGAAAAGACATAAATCTTTTCACTGGACAGAAGAGGCTGAGAAGAGTTTCAAC
>JASDQU011505429.1:8637-21850 GCA_032191745.1 Picea mariana | reverse complement strand
AGTCTTCCTGGTTATTACTATCCCATAAGCCTTTAAAAGCTATCATTCTAAGCCATGGAGACTCCTCAATCGAAGAAGACACACAAAGGAGGCAAGGTGGTTAGGACAGAACCTGTGGATATGCATCTTTTTGATACAGAGCCCATGGCAAGAGAGGCCTTTCAAAGAGTTGGATTCCTCTCTTTCTGCCAGAATATGCAAAGAGGCTATCCAGAGGTGAAAAAACAGTTTGCATTACATTTTGATGGCAGGAGAACCAAGGTTGGGGATTTGGAATTTTAGGTGACTGAAGCCTCTATCTCAGCTGCAACAGGAATCCCCATTACAGGTGAAAAGTGGTTCAAAGCCATGGCTTTGAGTTCAACCTATGCCAAAGATCTCTTTGAACTTGAACATCAAGCCAATGATTTGTCTAAAGGTGTGCCAAGAAGTCAATTGATTGAACAGTTTGATAGAATATTGAAGATCAACCAGAGATATTTTACATGTGAAGGGAGATTTAACACATTGTACCAGTACCATATAAGGCTTTTGCTTCATTTTACTGGTAAAGTTGAAATGAATATCCCTTATTATTTGTTAAGGAGCATAGGTAAGATGTCAGAYAGGATTCAATCCAAATCTAWGGATGTGGATACTAGCCTTTTCCACTCTGGATTGATCAGAATGCCAGTCTTTGAGGAATTRGGTAAGAAAGAGATTTCATGGGAGCATTTTGTTGTTACTTCTSACTTCAAGTTGGATCTAGCATCTACTCCTCAATCATATAATGCAAGTCCTTTATCACCCACCAGTGTTGTTAAAGCAGGGACCAGTAGGAAGAGAAAGGGCAGAGCCCCTGTTCAAGTTTCAGAGGTTAGCAAGCAGGCCACAGGAGTTGAGGAGGAAGCTTGTCCTTCCCCACAAAGAGATTTTTCACCACCTCCTCCATCAGGGTTAGAAGAGGTTCCTTCTTCTACCAAAACTACATCCAAGAAAGGGAAGAAGCTACACTTCCCCTCTTCTCCTCCAGCAGTCAATACCAAGGGAAAAAGACCTTTCAAAAGATCATCAATTTCTAGGGAAGTTGTTGAAGAACAACCTCTACCTGAAACCCCTGTACAAAGGAAGAAGGGTAAAGGCATTAGAAAGCCTGTGGAAAGAAAAGAGGAAACCCCTGTGCAAAAGAAGGGTAAAGGCAAAAGCAAAGCCACCAAGAAGCCTGATGAAGTTGAAAAGGCAATTCCTATGCAAATGGAAGAGGAGATCGAGGAAAAACCTATTGAGACTGTGCATGTCACTGCTCCACTTAACAGTCAGACCTTCAAAAGACTTATCAGGCAACTTAGGGATGCAAGAAAAGAGGTGGCTCAGTTGAAAACAGAGGCCATGTCTGACAAGTTAAAAATGAAAGAGCTCATGAATGGCTATAGTCATACCCTTGACCTGGCAAGGTTTGCAAGAAGAAAGGCCCATCCCCTTCATAGGCAGCTCCAAAAACTTTATAGGAAGAATAGAGGTTTTCAATCCCAGAACAAGAAACTCAAGGTATAATTGCAGCATTTTCAAGATGAAGTAACTCAAAGAAACTTGCAGGTATTAGTTGAAGATGCTATTGAGAAAGAGACATCAACAGTCAAGGAGAGCATAGCCCCAGTCAAGAAGTCTGTCATTGCTAAAAAGAAGAAGCCTATCATTGCTAACAAGAAAAAGTCTGTTGTGCCAAATGAAGATCCTCCTTCTACAAGAAAGAGTGTGAGGTTAAGTGTCAAGGTAACAAGATAGTTTATGAAAGGTGGGCCCCATTTTTGAGGATGTTTCCTTTTTGAGAGGGTAAACTATTTTTCAAATATTACCTCTGCCATCTATACAGGCTTCTAAAGCGTTTAACTATCAGAGTTTTGGGCTTTTGTGAAGTGCTAACTCCCTTAGTGGAAAAATGCACTACCTACAGTACTGCCAAGTCACCTAAGTATAATGGGTTTGACATTATGCAAGGCCACTACTCGCTCTGTAGATATTCAAGATAGGAGGCGCTGCGTTTTGACAGTGCTACCTAAACCTGCACACAGACGCAGCATAAGTGGCGCTACCTAATATCTGGCAGAGAATAAACCTGCACACAGACGCAACACAGTGGCACTACGTAATTTCGCTACCCAATATCTGGTAGAGAACATGTTTGCACACAGACGCAGCATAAGGGGCGCTACGTAATTTCGCTACCTAATATTTCACAGAGGACAAAGGTTTGCACACATATGCAACACAGTGGCGCTACCTTTTCTACTTGTCCAGTTTTGAAGTGCGCTACTCAGACTGCTACCTAAAGAAGCTACCAACAGACACCAGGGATTCAGGAGGGCTAAGCTAACAACTTTTTGGATAGCTAATGATGGAGAAGATTGTAGAACAACAAGTGGCATCATGAGGACAACCACATGCTTTTGAAAGACACATAGAAAACAAGGAGCTGCACAACAAAAGGGAATCAAATCAGTTTAAAGTTTGGTTGGATTAGTCACCAACATTTTCCTGTTTTATAGCATAGATTGTTGAATAAGTTGTTAGATCAAATAAATGTTTAGAGATTTTCAAGGGAAGGAGGCCAGCTCGTACCTCCAGCTGTTGCCTCCCTTTTGTTATAAATAGATAGATCAAATGCTTTAGTAGGTTCGGATGGTTGAGCAAGGCTCCCTTAGACTGTAATATTTTGATGAAGTGACTGTGATCTAGCTATGTGCTGGACTTAAGACTTTTTGGCTAATAGAAATCAGCTTCTCTTTCAGCTTATTTGCTTCTGATTCTAAATGTTCATGCTTTGAATGATTCACATGAATGATTGTGGTGATGTTATGGTGGATGTTTGATCATTACATTATCATGATGTTTATTTAGCTTCCTTAGTTTCTGAGTTCAAGAAGATCTTGTGTTAAGAAACTTTCTTCCTTAGGCTTTTGTATACCTGATGTTTACAGTAGCCCCTACATTCCTCTTATTCAAGTCTTCCCTCTATTCATACTTACTCCTAAATTACTGATTGAAGTTAGCCAAGACCTTGATTGCTGGTGCATGCTAGCCCTGTTTTCTGAGTTGGAACATTATCATTTTGAGCCTTTTTTTTGACCCTTTAAAACACTCTTACATTCACATAAAACCTGATGGGTACTGGGATTGCCTTCCATGCAATCTGAAGGTGATTCCTAGTGCTAACAACAGGTACCATTACACAAAAGACCTTGAAGCAGATGGGGAGGTGAAAGATGAATTGTATGACTACACAGAGAGCAGGGTCCCCAATCCAAAAAACAGGATGCTATAGACAATAAGCTCTAGGATTACAATGAAAGTAAATGTGCCTTTGGTTACTAAAAGCAGACTAAGGACCAACTAGGTAAGTAATTTCGAAGTTTTTAAGTATATTATTCATAATATACTTACTAAGTAAATGTGCCTTTGGTTACTAAAAGCAGACTAAGGACCAACTAGGTAAGTAATTTCGAAGTTTTTAAGTATATTATTCATAATTCTAGACATTGAAAAATTCTAGCCAAAGTTCACGCATTTCTTGAATTTTGTAATTTTGTCTTTGACTCTTATCACATCTTATTGGTGGAGGCAATTCAATTCCCAATGCCCAGAATTACAAGGGTTTGAAATTCTGATATTGAACCAGGCATAGTTTTTTCTGGGTGTGAGCGTAATKGGAACGTGTTTGAGTGCATATACACAAAGAAAAGAAACCACTTAGAACAGCACTGGTTAAATAATTTAATCTTGTGCAACACAACCTTTGGTTGAGGCACAACCAGTGGTTGAACATTGCACCTGACTCAGAACCTATAATCTCAAAGGATATTGTAATTTGTTACCTCCTTATATTRGATTGTGTAGAGTTAACCAACAACATTTGCATAGGATGGCTTCAGTTGGATGGACTTGGAGCCACTTCCACCACTAGAGGTTCTAGACACTAGTGTTGCATCCAGAGCATGAAGTTGAGAGGTCGTTGAKACCAATGTAGAGAATGTTGAAGATGATACTGGAATCGGGGAGTGTTATGAGGATATGTAGTAATTTRTTTGTACAATGTACAATGATTGGTTTTTGGATTCCAGAGGCCATTTAAAGCCTCAATGTCTAAGCATTTTCTTTCAGAACTTCAGTTCTTCAATTATACGTATCACAAAAGTTATATCTCGATGTCATTTGCTATTTCCACCCTCACATGCTATATACATGAGAAAACTTTGCATATTTTGGTCTACTGGTTTAGATTTACATTGGATGTACATGAATATATATCTGAATATTTTATGTATGTTGACCAGTTTTTATACCGTTCTTTCGGTTGGTTCTGATCCAGTTCATAATCTTGGAGTATTCCAGTCTGGTTCTGGTTCTGATAACTTTATTTGCAATAAACCTTTTGGATAGTTACCAAATTCTCTAACAATAATGATTCGAACCTGCACGACAATCTTATATGTGCAGGTTTATGGGGATCCTGAAGCTGCTGATATTGTGTTCACTTGTGGAGCAGAAATCGTAATAGTTGGCCTAAATGTTACCACACAGGTCTTGATGACTGGTAAGTTTTTAATATTTTCAGTTTGTTTCTAATATGAAAAGTGTATTAATCTAGTGAAACATGACTATTGATCATTGAACACATGTGCTGCTCTCTAATTGCAGATCAGGACTTGTGCGAATTGCGGGATTCAGGAGGAAGATATGGAAGATACATCTATAATATTAGTCAGTTCTACAGAGATTGGCATGTGAAGTCGGATGGCATTAATGGCATGTAGTTTTAAGTCTCAAGAGCTTTCTTAGTTTGAAAAATCCTCAAGTAGAGTAGAACAGGACTTTGCTTATTTGACATTTGGAAGTTGTGATAATTTAGTTTTGGCATGTGAAGTCAGATGGCATTCATGGCATGTAGTTTTAACTTTCAAGAGCTTTCTTAGTGTGACAAGTCCTCAAGTAGAGTCGAAGAGGACTTTGCTTACTTATTTGACATTTGGAAGTTGTGATAGTTTAGTTTCTTCAATACTGTTCAATGTGAACTGCCCATTTTATTCTTATGATAGACTAATTATGGTAGTATCTTGTTTAAAAAAATTCTAAGTCTAGTTGTTCTGTTTATGTGCAGGGATTTATCTACATGATCCCACTTGTTTTGTAGCCTTACTTAAACCTCATCTCTTCGAATTTAAAAAGGGTGCTGTACGTGTCGAGACTCAGGGTATCTGCACTGGGCATACTTTAATGGATCTGGGATTAAAAAAGTATTGACTTTCTTATAGAATCTCATTTCCCCCTCTACTTGATCTCTTATATTTTTCATGCTAGCTTCAGCACTGATTTGGTTTATATGATGTTGATCATATACCTATCCTCTCTTCTTTTGTGCAGTCTGCATGGCCTAATTGATTGATTGAAGATATTCCCTATTACTTATGAAGGATACATAGCTGCAGACTTACTCATTCACTGATATTGTTCTCATTGTTGCATTGTCTGCTTGGCTCTTACTTGTAACAGCTGGAATTCAAACAATCCTTGGACTGGAGTTCGACCTGTTTCAGTTGCTTGGACAGTTGATGCTGCAGCAGTCATCAATCTTATAAAGGAGCTCTTGAAGAAGGCTTGAAGAATTCCTAACGTTTTACTGGTTCTTTTCTCCAGTTGTAGGTGTGTCTCAGCTTACGTGTATAACAAAGAAACTGATTACAATTGACAGTGAATATGATTGATGATCAACCCTGCCAATGCCCAGAATTCTGGGTCATGTGGTTTGTACTTGGTTTCAGGTTATCAAATCTCTGTAACAAGCCTAATATGTGCATCTAATTTCCAGGGAAGGAGTAGAGGCTTTCTGTAGAGGCCTTCTCTAATAACATTCCTCCCTGATTTCTGGAAAAAAACGATCTTGATTTCTGTCTTGCTCATGGGAAATAATTGTGATTTTAGTTACACTGATATGTATATAAAAATATTCATGTGGGATAAACCATCTAAAGCTTAGGTTTAAGAGCTGGGAAGCATAGGTTTTGAACTTAAAATTTTGGGTTATTGTACTTTATCCAAATGAATGTATGAAATTTCAAACAAATTTAATCTATTTTCTTTTTAAATTAAAATAAGTAGGTGCGACTGATTTTAGAGGAAGTTTATTAAGCATTCATAATAAGCTTATAAGGAGTGAAACTAGTTCGAAAGCTCTTTCAAAGGTGAAAAAGTTTTATATACTATTTATTTCTTCATATTATATTTTTTAATTTGTTTTAATCAATTTTACTGTTGATCTCTTGTTTTAATTAATGTTTATTAATTTTTAAATTTAAATAAAATTTATAATATCTGATTTTAATCTTTTTCATAATAATAATAATAATCTATTTTTAAGGTCACGGCTAAGCCATATCAAATTGGTGTATGAGACCCCCTTGTTTGTGGAACAAGGGATCCCCCTCTCCCTAGCGATTGGTGTATGAGACCCCCTTGTTTGTGGAACAAGGGATCCCCCTCTCCCTAGTGATTTGACTGGTAAAGTCTACGGAGGTATACATACCCTACCCCCTTCTGGATTTGAACTTGTGACCTCTTAAGAGGAAACACATGTTCTTAACCATTAGACCCACTCAAGCTGTATAATTTTAATAATTTTAATAAGTAAATATGCTTTTAATAATTTTATTAATGTTTATTAATTTTTAAATTTAAATAAAAATATATAGTATTGGTAACTCTATATATATATATATATATATATATATATAAGTGTGTTTTTAATAAAAGGAAGTATTTTTGAAAACAAAGGATTGTTTCCAATGTATTCTCAATTCGATGTTAGGAATGAATATGATAACACCATTATCTTGGTATGATGTCTTGATTTTATCTTGATATGAATATGAGGCTAATTATATAATATTTAAGTGTGTTTTTAATAAAAGGAAGTATCTTTGAAAACAAAGGATTGTTTTTAATGTATTCTCAATTCGATGTTAGGAATGAATATGATAACACCATTATCTTGGTATGATGTCTTGATTTTATCTCGATATGAATATGAGGCTAGATTGCAATAGTTAGGAATGAATATGATAACACCATTATCTTGGTATGATGTCTTGATTTTATCTCGATATGAATATGAGGCTAGATTGCAATAATTAATTCAAGTTTCCATTTTTTTTAATACAAAAAATTATAATTAAATTAATTCAACTTCTCATTTATTTTTTTTAATACAAAATTATAATTAAATTAGGAAAAATATTATTATTTGAGTATTTTTTTTTTATTAAATAGATATTGTTTTTTATAAAATAGTTTTTCTTAAAATGGAATTTATACAATCTGAGTGGGCTTAATGGTTAAGAACATGTGTTTCCTCCTAAGAGGTCACAAGTTCAAATCAGGGGGGTAGGGTATGTATACCTCCGTAGACTTTACCAGTCAAATCATTGGGCGGAGGGTCTCTTGTCCCACAAACAAGGGGGTCGCATACACCAATTTGGTGTGGCTTGGCTGTGACCTTAAAAATAGATTATTTTATTTATTATTATATAAAATATTTTTTATTTTTATTTTCTTTATATATATAAAATTGACATTACAATTTATTTAATCAATAGACAATATTTTGTAAAATATATGTATTTTGAAAAATGTATGTATTCACTAATTTTTATTTACAAGTATTCATATAATATATATATTAATATTAGTTTTATCATATATTCTTATAATACATTATAAAAATAAGTGAGAAAAAGTCATTAGGATAGACTTATAAATCACAATAAAATCTAACTCGAAACATTAGAGTCCAAAACATTAAACCACAATTCCCTTCCAAAATCAAATTTTAACGACCACAAAAAGATACCTCAATATTAAAGTTTGTTCGAAGGGGTGTTGCACAAACATGCTCAAAATCATAGAAGTTGTGGCACATGGTATGGAGTTGGGGGATCATTAGTTTTGGGCTTTGAGTGCTAGTATGTCATTTGAGGTAGCTCACCCACAACTAGGGTCCCCAACCATCATACTCTGCTTGGGGCTGGACTAACCTAGAGATGGCTAGGGATATCTTATCATTCAAAGGTAGCGATAATTTTGATTTTGACCATGCTACCGACTTTGCATGTTCTCATTACTCAAAACTTGAACGTTCTCTTGACGATGGGGTTAGGTATGGCCCAATCCTTAACACGACATTTAGTTGGGAATAAGAAATTAAGGTTGGGATTCATTGATTTGTAGTTTGTTGTGGATATTCCATTGGAGCAATGTCACAATAGATCTTACAATATTGTGCAATTTCTTATATGCAATATTTTACTTTAGATTTCAGATTTAAAATTATTAGCTTAGTGCACGAGATACTAGAATAAATGGAAACTGAAATGAAAGAAGCTAAGCAAATAATATGCCATCCACACAATGAACACAAGATGTACTTTGAAAAAAATCCAATACGAGAAAAAACCAACTAGAATGTGAGGCCTATACTTTGCCCTTTTCTTTTCAGTTATGAAATGCAAATACAAAGAAAGTGCATTCACTATAGAGTTGCCATGAACATCATGGCCTATATGGTTGCTATTGGGTCTTCGACTTCCTCTATTTTGATTCAATATCCCAATTTCAATGCTCTGATCTACTGTAAAACAATGATCAATACAATAAGAATGGAACCCCATACTTTCCTAGTGGATCAATGTTTAACTTGGCCTAATAGTTGTTTAGGGTTAAGGTTAGGGTTTTGCATGCATGCATTTTTTATTAGGGTTTATGTTTTGGACCCTCTAGAATGTTCTTGAAATTCAACACATGACTAGCTCCACATGTGTGATTAATGGGAGTTGATGTAGCGTCCACTCGGTATCATGGTGGTCAATAGGATAGGTCAACTTGCGAGAGGTATCACTTCCTCATACAAACTTCAATTGAGGTGATTTTGATGTTGTTGGGAAGTTATCAATGTGTAGAATAACATTAAGAGGGTGAGAACTTTGTTCACAAAGTTTTGATCATGTTACCAAAAAATCTAGCACCATAGTGCAGAGCCTTCACAAGGTGCCAAGACTAGTGGAACATCGAAAGTTGTCATCACTGTCACTTTAGCAACAACTCTCTTTTTAGTGAAGGAGTGTATCCAACACAAGGGAGGCTTTCGTGGTAAGACTTAAGTTTCCTAAGACAAGACACAATCAAGTTTAAGGCCTCCTAAGTATCTATCCAAAATACCACCAATGAGATATGTCAAATGAGTTAGGGTTTAGTTTGCTAATGTAAGTCAATTCCATATTTGATTCAAGGTATTCTAGGGTTGATCTAAGGGGTTTACAAAGCAATAATATCATACGAAACAATCCCTAAATCACTTAAATATGAAAATAGTGATGGCAGTTACAAAATATCTAATAACAAAGTTACCAACTTAATGAGAACTGTGACCTCAAAACAAGAACTCTAGCAAAAAAATATCGATATTTTTGGGTAAAAAACACCAAAATCAACCCTCAAATTAAAAAGTGGTGTTACTGGTAGCACCATTTTTTGGGGAGGTGGTTAAAATTGCAACTTGTTGCAACTTGTTTGAAATCGCACCCTTGACATTGTGAACAGAGCCCTGAAATTGACTCTTGAATCGAAAAGTGATGCTACTAGTAGCACTGTTTTTTGGGGAGGTGGTTAAAATTGCAACTTGTTTGAAATAGCACCATTGACATTGTGAACAGAACCCTAAAATTGACCCTTGAATTGAAAAGTGACGCTACTAGTAGCACCACTTTTTTTTGAGTTAAAACTATGACGTAATTGAAATTGTGGCCTTGACTACTAGCACCACCACAAATAAAACACTAAAAATGGACTCATAAATCTAAAAGTGTTATTACTTGATAATTTATGTATTAACTAATTTTACTTTTTTTAATAATTTACATTAAGAAAATAATTAATTTGGAAAACAAATTCCAACCACAACTTTTAATAAAAAAATCCAAAAAATAATTAAAAAAATAGTAAAATTTAATTTTTTTGGGGACAAAAAAATTACCCTTAAAACACTAAATTTAAAACACACACAAAAAAAAAAACAAAAAAAAACCGAAGACAATTCTTTTTAATTAAAAAAAAACAATCTAAAAATTAAAATTAAATTAGACAAATAGATTTAAAAAGAAACTCTAACTAAAACACAATGTTTTAAAAAAATAAAACATTTAAAACAAATCAAAACAAATAGAACAAATAAAACTACAAAACTAAAAAATTCAATAAAATTTTAAATTTTAAATATATATATTTTTTGTTAGCTAAATATTTCTGACTTGTGGGATTGGCCTGTGGCTGAGATGCCACGAACCAGGGACATCTAAGCCGTCAAAATCACCCAAGGATCGCACCCGGCTTGGACTGCAACAACCATTAACATGGCTGGATTTGAAGTGTCCCTAGAGGTTTCGAACCGATGACTTCACATACGGAGTGCCTTAACAACACACTACCTCACCGACTGTTCTACGCTTAAAAATTTGAAGGACATGGGGTGAGATTTGATCCACTTATATGTGCACAGGTCATGATATCATTTAATATAGTATCTCTCGGTGCAACCACATGTTCGATCACTACCTCAAGGTACCCCCATGGCTCTAGGTAAAGCCCTTACGAGAATTGAACCTTGCCCAATGGTGAAAAACTCATTGCTTTCCACCATTGAATCCAACCCCTTTGGACAAAATTTTAAATATATTACAAACATATAATTATTTTTTTAAATATTCAATAAAATTTTAAATTTTAA
This sequence comes from Picea mariana, assembly GCA_032191745.1. Lineage (NCBI taxonomy): Eukaryota > Viridiplantae > Streptophyta > Pinopsida > Pinales > Pinaceae > Picea > Picea mariana. The sequence continues at coordinate 11,043 of JASDQU011505429.1, read as the reverse complement.
ATATATTACAAACATTATTTTTTTTTTAAATAAACAAACTAAAACCTAAAAAAGAATTAAAGCATAAATATAATAATTAAAAAAAAATAACGCATTTTCTATGGGAGGGGGTAGTGCGCGACATCACCCCAGTCTCTCGCAGGACTAGGCCTGGCCCCCGCAGGAACAAAGCTTGGCTTGTTGGGGGTTGGGGTGATGTCGTGCATTGCCCCAGCCTCCTACAAGCCAAGGCCTGACCCCCACGGGACCAGGTCTTGGCCTACGGGGAGTTGAGGCGATGCTTGACATCGCCCCCTCCCATAGAAAATGCATTTTCAAAAAAAATATTATATTTATGTTTTAAATTTTTAATTTGAATTTTTTTTTAAATTTTTAGGTTTTAGTTTGATTTTTTTTAATTGCTTGTAATATATTTAAAATTTAAAATTTTATTATTTTCTTAAAAATTCTTTTATGTTTGTAATATATTTAAAATTTAAAATTTTATTGAATTTTTTTTAAATGTTTGTAATATATTTAAAATTACAATTTTATTGATTTTTTTTTTTTTAAATGTTGTAACATATTTAAAATTTAAAATTTTTATTGAATATTTTAGTTTTGTTGTTTTAATGTTTTTTTAATTGTTTAATTTTTTAAAAAATATTTTGTTTTAGTTAGAGTTTTTTTTTTTAATAAATTTATTTGTCTATTTAATTTTAATTTTTAGATTGTTTTAATTTTTATTTTTATAAAAAAAAATTGTCTTTTTATGGTCTCTTTTTCAATTTGGTGTTTTTAATTTAGTGCTTTAAGGGTATTTTTGTTTTTCCAAAAACATTTAGAGTTTATTATTTTTTTTTTTTATTAAAAGTTGTGGTTTGGTTTTTATTTAAAAAAAAAAATGTCTTTATTTTATTTTTCTTTAAAAAAAGGAATTTATTTAGGGGGTGTTTTTTTTCAATTTAATTATTTTTTTTAAAGTAAATTATTAAAAAAAATAAAATTAGTTAATATATAAATTATCAAGTAATAACACTTTTAGATATAGGAGTCCATTTTGAGTGTTTTATTTGCGGCGGGGCTAGTGGTCAAGGACAGAATTTCAATTACGTCATAGTTTTAACTCCCCCAAAAAAGTGGTGCTCCTAGTAGCATCATTTTTCAATTCAATGGTCAATTTCAAGGTTTTGTTTGCAATGTCAAGGATGCAATTTCAAACAAGTTGCAATTTTAACCACCTCCCCCCAAAATGGTGCTACTAATAGCATCACTTTTTGATTCAAAGGTCATTTTCAGGGTTTTGTTCACAATGTCAAGGGTGTGATTTCAAACAAGTTGCAATTTTAACCAGCTCCTCCAAAAATGGTGCTACTGGTAGCATCACTTTTCAATTCAAGGGTCAATTTTAGGGTTATATTTGCAATTTCAAGGGTCTGATTTCAAACAAGTTGCAATATGTTGCAATTTTAACGACCTCCCAAAAAAATGATGCTATATATAGCACCACTTTTTGAAATGGGGCTAAAAATAGCCACTCTAAAAAAATGAGAACTCTGGAGAGTTCTCGTTAAGTTGGTAACTTTGCTAGTATGAAAGATATAAAATTAAAACAATAAATCAAGCTACAACAACAATAGGATTTATCCCTTCAATCAAGTTATAAGCCTATAAAACGAGGGCCAAGACAATGAGTTAAACTAGGGTTTATCAAATGAGCTAAATTTGAAAATAAAAATGCATGTAATGACCCAAGATACCAAGACGTATAACCCCAATATGGCTGTAATAAAATCAACAAGATAATTTTATGGTTATAAGTTGATTATCGAGACAAGTATATGGACAAATACCAAGATGCCTAGCTTTATGGTTGAAAATGCTTATAAGTTGTTAAAAACCCTAATCTAACCCTAAAACATAAAATAGAAGTTGAATTTTAGGTTTTATGATCAACTAAAGGGAGAAAGACTAGTGGCTACTATAGTTTTTGGGAATATGGGGTCAATTAAAGACTCCCTTGAAGAGATGTAAGTAGATCTAGGGTGATATCTAGGGTTGTCCATTACAAACCCTAGAAAATCAACCTAGTATCTTACTAAAACCTCAAGATGATTCAAGGGAAGGCACTCCACTAGTAACCTTCCAAGAGAATTGAAAAGAGATATTTGTTCAAGAAAAATAAAAGAGAATATACTACCATCACTAGAGAAGCACAATTACGCTAGCATTCATCCGTAAACAAATTTCATAAGATAAAATGAGACCACATACTCAAGACATCTTTCAACTTTCAAAACCCTAGCATTGAGCATCCATGAAGTAGTAAATCCATCCACAAATCATCTCCACAAGAAGTCTCTCTAACTAGCCATCCATAGTGATTTAGATAAGAGAGAAGAATAGTAGACAAATAGTGATAATTCT
>JASDQU011505428.1:8492-21298 GCA_032191745.1 Picea mariana | reverse complement strand
AGTCATGATGAAGAACAATGAATAAAAGCATTGCTAGATCCAAAACTATAGGTTCTCCCAGATGGAGGGATAATACTATGATGATTACTTGTTCCAGTAAACCAAACTTATCTCTACATAAGTCATTATATCATCTGCAACATCCATGATCAGAATTCTACATCAGATGAATGCAAAGAATGCTCTACAGAGAAATTGAATAAAGAGCATATGAAGAGCAATATGAATACTTTGAGGCATACTAGAAAGAGATTCTTGTATGCATATAGAAGAAGATAACTTGGTGGAGAACCTCCAATTCACAGCAGAAGTGTGGTGAAGATTTCCTATAAACATGACTACTCAGTAGATTAGATCTCATGATGACAGAAGAAGTGCCACATAGATATGTTCCAGTTTTCCAACTATAATATACTCTATTGTTCAGATCTACATGAAGCATTCACAATGTTCTAGAATAAAGTACATTTGAAATCAAGCATTACATTATCCATGATGAAGTCCAGAAAGGAGAAAATGATTCTCCAATACATATCTCCATAGATGAGCAGATAAGCAGACATTTTGGTAAAGCTTCTATCCAAGATGAAAGAGTTTACGTACTCAAGCTAGATCTCGTGTAAACAACTTCCTTATTATTGAAAAAGGAATAAATGACTCTCCAAGTTAGGAGGGAGCACTGAAAACATTATTGAAGACATTCATCTTTAAATTTGAAAAATAGTCCATCTTGGACAGATGCTTTCCTGTTCAGAAAGTGGATTGAGACTTCTGACGGATAGTTACTTTCCATTGTGGTTAACATGGGAAGTATTTTGATTGCTTATGTATCATATACATCAACTTCCCATTGTGGTTTACATGGGGAGTGGTCTAGGGAAGTCTCTCTTCTTGAGGGTTACTCAAGAAGATTGGCTCGCCTCGTCGAACAACGATTTCTCATTGTGGTTAAGATGAGGAATGGTCTGTTTTGGAGGTTGATGTAGGACAATATTTTCCTCTTGTGGTTAATAGAGGAAATGGTCTGGACAGTCATTCCTTAGGGTTTATACATTCTCTCCAGGGTGTGTTATCTCCGGTTTCTATGGATAACGAGGAGATCATGTCTCGAGGCCCACAGGTCCTAGACATGGAGTACTGACAGTAGGATTGACCTGAGCATGGCCCCGGAGGGCCCATCCTTCTTATTCATCACTAGATCTGTCATTTCAACAACAACAACATCCATCACCATCGGCTTGGACTTGCATCAGAGAAGACTCTTTCTCCATGAGGTAATTGGTTCAAGTATCATGGTATGTGTCATGTTTGATCATTATAACTTTCAGATATATGCATCAGGTTCCTTACATTTCTGACAACTGCTTGGATCTTACACTAACCCACTTGACCATTGTTTGGGGGATTAACAGGGTGCCATAGAAAGATTCTATCCATAGGTTTTGTTTAGCCACGAGGGGGGATTTAAAGAGCCATCATCCGCTCCCACCATACTATCATTTTACATCTTATCTCCCATACATCCATCCCATTTCCCTAGTCCGAGCATTAGGATGACCTATTTGAGGGGTTACACTTTTTCCTATGGGAAGAAGGGGCTAAAGGCCCAAGGGGTAAAAGCAGCTGGTAAAAGATAAAAGCTATAGGAAATAAAACCTAGAGATGCCTCGCCCAAGGATCCTTGAGAAGGCAATGAAAGGCCTCTTGATAAGAAACAAAGGGGACCCAAAGAAAAATAATAAAACAAGGCCTAACCAAGAGGATGGGAGGTCTCATCATGAGCCGACCCATTATGTTCATAGGTATCTAGCAGTATGGCGTTGCCATTATCTGGTCACCATGCCAGGGCAATGACCCTTGGTTGCATGGCCAATGGAAAGGGGGTCTCATCACGAGCCAACCTTATCATTTCTGCAAAATACTAGTGGGTAACACTGTCAACTCTGGTCACCATGCCAAGGCAGTGTCCTCTGTTCAAATTTTGAAACAAAAAGAAAGAAAAAAGTAATGAATAAAGGAAGAATAAAGGCAATAAAAGGGCTTGGAAAGAACTGCATCCATGACAGGGTACAACTCGCCTCCTACAAAGGCACCTACGGATAACACCTACCCCTGGTATTCACTGTGTCTCGACATTCTTAGACCATACCATCTCATGTTACATGGCTTGAATGATATCCTTTGGAAACTTTCCTCTTCTTGTGGCTACTGGCCCAACAGGGCACTTTGTCTTTTCTTCAACTTTGTATAGTAGGTCAGTGTAATGTCTTTGAGCTATTAGATGATATGCTAGGGGTTTTATGCATGTATTTGATAAATTTAATGATGAGATATGATTGACATTGCTATGATCTCGAGGAATAATGAGCCCATGGAGGGCAAAGTTTTTGATGTGCAGGACCATGCCCGACAGATAGGTACCAGTGGACCGGTACACATGGGGAGATGATTAGCTCGGACCTCCATGGGGCTGAAGAGCCCATCAGATGGTTGTTGGGATGGCAGAGACAAGACAATTTTATGATGAGCCTTTGCACATGAAGAAAGAAGGATGTTCCACCCAAGACACTTTGGCTAAGCCCGGCCTAGAGGGGATCACCCACTTTAGATGGAACGTTTTCCTCTTGATGGACAGGACGTCACCTAGGAGATCAGGATGTTACCTTGAGCGTGTGGCAGTGTGATGAGGTTACTGACACATGTGGCAGCTTGGAGGAGCCCTAAAAGGGCTAACATCTGACTTCTGGATGCTGGATATGCCCAAAAAGGGCCAACGTCTCCCTCAGAAGGGCTTGACGTCCCACCTTTTGCTCATTTTATGTCATTTATCTAGTAGTTAATGTAAAAACAATGTAAATTTTTTAGTCATCCTTGTCGGTTGTTTTAATGACCTATTTTGTAATTTAAAGGTCATGGATTGATATATATTGAGGATGTTTTTCCCTCATTTGAACATAACATAACTCACTCTCTTGTGACATCTCAATACTTGTGCCCTAGTTTGGGTATTTTTGGTGTTTTAAGTGAGGCGCTACTCTTGGAGGAGGATTTCTCTTGGAATTTATGGCATTTCTCTCATGGAATTTTTACAACTAGGGTTTGCATGTGCTTTTATTCATGATATGTAAGTGTTTTTCCTGCAAAACTTCTTAATTGAATGGTTGTAGGTTAGTATTCTTGCATTTACTTATAAATTTCTGATTTTAAAACCCTAGGTAGAAATCACACAAGTAGGTTATTGCTATATGTCTCCATGTTGAGAAATAGTTTTCAGCCATTGAAAGAAGAAGATACAACCTAGTTGTTGCTACACTTTTCATTCTTTTTTTTGAGCTAGCATTGAAGTTATAGGTTGAGAAAAGGAGACGTCCTAGGCCTAGTTGGACTACACCTAGGGTTTCACCTTCTAGGTTTTGAAGGCCTTGCATTTGCAACACCTTCTCCCTTAAATTTATACTTTGAATCTAGCCATTTTCCCAAGTGTATTTAGAGAAGGAGGAAGGAGCACGAGGCCTTGCTTAAGTAACACCAAAGTGATCCTCCTTCCCCTAGGGTTTTGATTCTAGGGCCCTGCCATTGCAGCACCTTAGAACCCTACCTTCTAGTCTCTAAGTTTTAATCCTCCCGAAACTTTGTGCCCTTTCTTTTGAATCCATTTACCCTAAGGCACTGGTAATATCTCCAACATTGAGTTTTAGTGTACAAAACCATCTTCCAAAATTTAATTTTTTGAAACCCTAACTAACCCTAACACTGCTAACCCAGGTTGACGTCATAGTTGACGCAACAACCTTTTGACTAACAATAAGCAATTAAATGATGATGTCAATCATTTACTGAATAAATTGTTGATTGGATATACTGTAGGCTTGGTCATTACGGTAGATATTGATGAATTGGTGATCTTTCATAGGCTAATTAGCAGAACATTGACTTCATCTTATCTATTACATTGCTTATTGAATGAAATTAGATAGTTAAGAAGTACTAACCCTTTGATTTATAACTTGCAAATATACATATCGTGTTGTTATTATCTTGTTCCGGGCAAGTGTTTTCAATAGGGAGTTCACTTCTTTATTGGTTTATTAGCCGACTATCTAATACTGGTGGTAAATTGTGAGGAGGGAAATCTTAACACTTGACCTTGTATCCATTGCCTCTTCACACCCCAAGTTACCAGGGACGTCTCCCCTGGGCTAAACTCCCTAAACAAAAATAACCTCCCCATCGAGGTGACATTGGGTGGGGAAGGTTCCTATTACGCCAGGTTTTCATCTATCCTATAGTCTGTGACCTAAAATAAAAACTGCGCGATAACAAGGTGCACTTTGATTAGTGTAGGAGGAATGGCCCAGGGTGGGGAATGGTCAAGGCTCAAAATTCCTTAGGGTTATACATTCTCTCCAGGGTGCACTTTTATTAGTGTAGGAAGAATGGCCCATGGTGGGGAATGGTCCATGTTCAGAAGACATGACAATTATTCTTCCTTGCTTGAGAAGAATAGTCTAGATATCTCATTATTCTACTCTGAGGCAGATATTCTTTCAGAGCTCACAGATGTGAGTGAAAGATTGGCCTAGATAATTCAATTTATATCATAACATTGTTTCTGTGCAAGTTTCTATCAGATGTTTGTTATGAGAACTGTATGACAGTAGATATAAACTGCTCTGGTGGATATGTTCCATTGTTCATGAGACATATATTCTTTCAGAGCTCACAAATGTGAGTGAAATATTGGCCCAGATGATTCAGTTTATATCGTAACATTGTTTTTGTGCAGGTTGTTATCAGATGTTTGTTATGAAGGCTATATGACAGTAGATGAAGACTACTGTGGTGGATATGTTCCACTATTCGTGACTATATGTTATTGATCAAGTACTTGTGTGTTACTTGGTGTGGTAGTGTACCACTGGATTGTAGTTATGTACTACTATGGATAGACACAGTTGTGTTCTATTTTTATTCTAATTTCCTTGAAGACTATCAACAGTTTATTGCAGATCATCATCATCCAGATGAATGATGAACAAAGATTTTCTATACGGAAAATGGTTCAGAGCATTTACTCTTCTATATTATAATAATGACTCTTGTATCACTCTATGGTGTGAGTGACTTATCCAGCATCATGTCTAATTACTCAGATGAAGTATGGTTTCGAGATATGATGCAGTTGATAGTGATGGTGATGCTCATGATCCAGTCATGAGATAGTCTAAACGACTATGTTGATGCTACTGGGTAAATGGTATGTTTTTGTGCTCAAAACCATTACCTATAATACCTCCCTAGCTAGGAGGGAGTGTTAATATTATGGTAGCTATGGGAGGTATTTACCTCCACGTGTAAACTTGACGAGAATAGAAGACTTCAGAAAGCAAGATAAAACCATAATGAGTTGGCTAATAACCCTAGAAGTCTTGTCGGCTCAAGAAGATAATTTATATTAGGTTATTGTCCTCTAAGAGAAGAATTCAACCAAAAATAATCATAATATAATGAACATACACATATTTAGAAGGAGAAGTCGGCCCCAACAAATCTGGAAAAACCACTATAAATACAGGGCACTAGTTATCATTTGACATATCTCAGAATTGCAGAGAGAAACTGGTGTGCACTGCAGTTCCCATTTTGGTGCACATGTGTGGAGGAGAGCTGTAGGTGAAGTTGTTGCATCAACCAGTCTTGGGTGTTGTCTTGGAATATCTCTTGGCTAGGGTTTGGACTATCTGATCAGCTATTGTTGGTGCACTATCCTTGGAGGAAGATGCGCTACACCTTGTTTGGCTATCTAGCCTAGGGTTTGCTTCCGGAGTAATTCGGCCTATGGTTGGGTGATGAGGGTATCGTCAATGGTAAAATGAGCACACAATATTATACATTCTAACATCATGAAGATACGAAAGATAACTCAATGGATGTGTGCATGCTCATGGATGCTTGACTGGATGACTAAATGATGGAAGGAATAATGGGAAGAATGATGGAAAAGATGGGAAAATGAACTAATTACCAACAATATGTATGCATGTCCCCAACTTGACACTTGTCATGTTGGGAGCCACTTTGGCCAACTTGTCCCCAAATTTAGAACTTAGGATAAAATAAGTATCCATACTTTATGATTTAAGAAATATTAATATAATATTCCTCTTTTTTGGCTTAAGCTCCCTAGCTTAGCCCTTTCCCTTAACTTTTAGGCCCCTCCCTTTCCCTAAACAGTGGACTTTAGTCCCCCATATCTTTTATTGTGGTTGTTCTACGCACAACAATGTATTTTATATTAATTATGAGACATATATACACAAGTAGGCACACTGGCCTTTAACGTCTAGGCTCTCTGGCCTAATAAAAACATAAGAATCCTAAATTATAATAATTGTCTCACCAACCTATAAAATGAAACATATACACAAAAGGCTCCCTGGCCTCAATATCGCGTGCACTCAAGTTGTTGCGTGCGGTATCCCGGAATGTGCAAACTTCCTGATTTTACTGCGCAGTACATGCGTGCACTATGCCATGAAATTTGCATACAAAAAATGATATCAAGCAACTCACCAGCTTAAGTACATTTTCATTTACATTACATTTGGGTTTGGCCTAGGGATATTACAGTCCCTCCCCTTATTTATACACTGTTCTCATTGTATCATGTACCCATATACAACAAAATTTCAAAAATCCTCAAAACAATGTGGGTATTCTGCCTGCATTGCATCCTCATGCTCCCAACTAGCATCCTCAGGACCGTACCAGGTCCATTGGAGCTTTATAAGCCCTATGTATCGATTCCAAAGTTGTTCGATTTTATGGTCTAGAATGTGCACCAGATGCACTTGGAAAGCGCCTCCTTGCTCTACCTGGATCACATTCCAATCAATAACATGATTAGCATCATGTATACATTTCTTGAGTAATGATACATGGAATACATTATGAACATACATAGATGCAAGCGATGCAATCATATAAGCTACTGGACCAATCCTCTATAGGATTTCAAACGGTCCACAATAGTGAGCTACCAAGTTTGAACAATTTCCCAACTTCAAGGAGCTTTTGTTGGCCTTCACTTTCAATAATACATGATCACCCACTTTAAATCCCCTATGATTTCTTCCCTTATCAACATATATTTTCTTCCTGTCTTGGGCATCCTTTAAATTTTTCTTTATTTTTATCATTTTCTCCTTCATTTCCCTAAGCAAATCTGGCCCAACCACTACTTTGTCTTTTGGGTTATCCCAGCTTACTGGTGTGTTTCACTTTCTACCATAAAGTACCTCAAATGGGCTCATCTTTAGAGATGCTTGGTACCCATTTTTATAAGCAAACTCTACCAAGTGTAGGTAGTCTTCCCATTTTCATGGTTTATCCATCATAGACATCCTCAACATATCTTCAATCACTTGATTCACCCTCTATGTTTGACCATTTGATTCTGGATGATAAGTTTTACTAAAATTTAAATTTGTTCCAAATCCATTCCAAAATTTTGAGGTGAATTTTGGATCTCTGTCAGACACAATTGTCTTGGGTATGCCATGTAATATAGCAATTTCCTTCATATAAACATCAACGACATTGGATGCCTTGTGAGTGAGCTTAACTAGAATAAAATGGGCATCTTTAGTAATCTTATCCACCACTACCATGATAAAATCATGTTGCTTTTTTTTTCTGGGAAGTTTGGTAATGAAATCCCTGGTTACAACTTTCCACTTCCACTCAAGAATGGGTAATGGTTGTAGCAAACCAATTGGGTGTCTATGCTCAACCTTTACTTTTTGACATTCCAAACATATGGCAATAAAATCAACAACCTCTTTCTTCATTCCTGACCAATAATAATGGCTCTTGACCGTTGCAATAGTTTTCTGATATGCTGGGTGCCCAACATAAGGCACATTATGCATTTCTCTCAATATACAATTTTTCAATTTCTGGGGATTTGGTACATAAATTCTACCCCTGTACATGAGAATTTCATCATTATCTAGCTTATATTCCTCAATTTTCTGCTGCAAAATACCTTGCTATAATTTTGCTACTAATTCTTTGTATTGCAAATCTAATTTGGCAGCCTCTATAATTTTGTCTTTCAAATCTGATTGGTACATGCTAATGGATGTAGAATGCACTTCATGCACTCTTCTGATGAGTGCATCAACCACTTTTTTCTCTTTCCCTTTGATATGCTTTATATCAAAGGCATATTCACTTAAAAATGGTAATATCCCTAGGCCGAACCCAATTGTAATGTACTTAAGCTAGTGAGATGTTTGATATCATTTTGTATGCACATTTCATGGCATAGTGCACGCTTGTACTGTGCAGTGAAATGATGAAGTGTGCACATTCCAGGATACTATGCACAACATATTAAAGTGTGTGCGAATGTGAGGCCAACGAGCCTTTATGTATATGCTATGTTTTATAGGCTGGTGAGTCAGTCATTATAAGCTAGGATGCTTATGTTTTGATTAGGCAGGAGATCCTAGATGTTAAAGGCCAGTGCACCTATTTTTGTACATGTTTCATAATTAATATAAAATACATCGTTGCACACAGACTGACCACGATAAAAGAGATGGGGGACTAAACTCCACTAGTTATGGAAAAGGTGGGGGCTAAAAGTTAAGGAAAAGGGCTAAGTAGGGATCTTAAGACAAAAAGAAATATTATATTAATATTTCTCAAATCATAAAGTATGGATAATTATTTTATCCTAAGTTCCAAAGTTGGGGACAAGTGGACCAAAGTAGCTCCCAACATGACAAGTGTCAAGTTGGGGACATGCATACATATTATTGGGACTTAGTTCATCTTTTCCATCATTCTCCCCATCATTCCTACCATGATTCAGTCATCAAGTCAATCATCCATGAGCATGCACACACCCATTGAGCTATCTTTCGTAAATTCATGACTGTACCTAAACCTGTATCCATAGCCATTTTTGTGTTGGTGTATCTGGTTAGCTTGGGAGTTGGACTGAAGAAGCGGGTTGTCAGACCTGTGGGATATTGAAGAGGCGGGTTGTCAGACCCATGATAAATTATCTGAGTGAGAGAATTGTTGGTAATTGAATTCCTAAAGGCTCTAAACTGCAGCTACAGTGCTCTGAGACTTCATGTTCGACCTGTTGTTGAAGCCCAGAAAGGAAGTGGGGCAACCGAAGGACTGTTGAGCAGAGAAGGGGCACACTTCTTGGGTGGGATAGGCATGTGGGAAATGAGGGAATGTAGGCTATTAGTTTGAGTTGACACCTAATAGAGAGTCTTTTCTGTTGTATATGAACCTTTAGCCTAGTTAGGAATCCCTTTACTTGGGTGGAGTTTAGTCTTAGCTCGGGGGTGACTCACTGTTGAGAGTGATGTAGTGTGGTCTAAGGCTGGGAGGTTCGTGGAAGGTATGCATGTAGTTGGTGACATTCTTACTAAGATTTTGCAGAGTTAAAAACAACTAGATCAGATCAAGATCAACATGGATTCCAGAGGAATGGAAGAGGCACAAGGGACTTACAGTCAGGAGGATGAGATTAGAGGGATGGATGTCTGTTTGGGCATTGAAGGAACAAACTCCAATGGACATGGAGATGAAAGGAATGAAAACATGAATATGGAAGAGACCGTTAAAAAATTGCAGAAGGATGTCCAAGGCCATAAAGTTGATAATGAAAGACTCATGAGATCTAAGGAGCAGCATACTGACTTCAACATGAAGTTATTGGAGAGATTGAACAAAATAGAAAATAAATTGGACAAATAGAGTGGCTCAAAAAAATATGGAAGTCATAGGCCTCCTGATGAGAAAATAAGAACCATAAGTGTTAGCAGACATCACCACCACTCCCCAATACATTCCAATAAGAGAGCACACAACATCTCGATTCCATCCCCTATCTGGAATCATAAAGGGTTTAGGGTGGATGAGCTATGAGGAGAAATGAACAAAATCAAACCTCCTACATTTGATGGTGAGCACAAAAAGGATGAAGATATAGAGACATGGTTTTTGGGCATGGGAAAGTATTTTCAATTGCATAATTATTCTTCTCATGCAGAAGGTAGAATTGTTATCTATCAACTCAAGGGAAAGGCGTCCATGTGGTGGGATCAACTTGTGCAGGTGAAACACATTAAAGAGAAAAGTGTTAGAGGGAATTCAAGAAGTATTTTGAGAAGAAATACTTGACTAAGAGATACTATGACAAGAAAATGAAAGAGTTCTTTAAACTCAAGCTTGGGAGTATGACAATAGATGAATATGAGAGAAGGTTTTTAGAATTGCTGAAGTATGTGTCTTTCATCAAGAATGAGATAGTTAAGATTCAAAGGTATTTGAGTGGATTGTCATCATTCATCAATGAAAAAATACAATATGATGATCGAAAGACATTGGAGGAGACCATAAGGCGAGATAAATTCCTATATGATCAACAAAAATCAAGGCCAACTTTCCAAAAAGCTTGGGAAGAGAAAACAAAATTCAAAGTGGATCAGAGGAAGAAGGGATCTAAGCCACCATTCTTCAGAAATAATCAACAGGGACAAAAAACTCCTAGAGAGCCCAAAACGATTGAGGTAGGAGGTCAAAGTCCAAGGCATCCACCTATTCAATGTTGGGGTTGTAAAGGGGATCACATGTACAGATATTGTCCTCACAAAGGTGAAAAAGTGAGAATTGTTCACCATGTACAACAAGATGAAATAGTGGAGGACATGGGCAGAAATGTTCCAAGGATCTATGAAGCCCTGGACAACAAGCAAGTAGAGTATCAGTCACATATGATTGAAGTGGAAGGTATGATCAACAACCAAACCATTGCTATTTTAATTGATTCAGGAGCTAGTCATAGTTATATAGATACTAAGATGGTGGAAAGTTTTCATTTTCCAAGAAGCAAGCATGGAAAATCTTGGTTGGTGCAACTGGCTACATGAGCCAAAAGAAAAGTTAATGAGATGGTTAATTCATGCCTTATGGACATGAATTGACTGAACACCAGGGCATATTTGAACATCTTTCCTTTAAGTTCCTATGATTGTATAATTAGGATGGATTGGTTGGACCAGCATCATGCCATCCTAGACTGTCATAACAAGGAATTTACTTTCTTGGATGAGGAAGGGAACTTAAGGAAATTACAGGGAATTCCTAGGGCAGTAACCATCAGATAAATTTCAGCATTGTAGCTAAAGAAATGTTACAGGAAAGGGTGTCAATTATTTGTAGTTCACATGGATGAGACACCTAAAGATAAGGTGCCAAATTTGGAATATCATGTAGTCTTGGAAGAATTTGAATGTGTGTTCAGGGAGGTACTAGGACTACCCCAAAAGAGAGATATTGATTTCTCTATAAATTTAATGTCAGGAGCAGCTCCAGTGTCAAAGAATCCTTACAGAATGAGTACACCAGAGTTGAAGGAGTTGCAGATGAAGCTTGAAGAACTTTTGAACAAGGGGTATATACACCCAAGTGTGTCACCTTGGGGTTCCCCAGTCTTGTTCATGAAGAAGAAAGATGGAACATTAAGATTGTGTTTTGATTTCAGACAGTTGAATAAAGTTACTATTAAGAACAAGTATCCTCTGCCAAGGATTGATGATATTTTTTATCAATTGAAGGATGCAAAGATATTTTCAAAGATAGATCACAGGTTAGGATACCATCAGGTAAGGATTAAAGAGGAAGATATCAGAAAGACCACATTTAGGACAAGGTATGGTCATTATGAGTTCACAGTGATGCCATTTGGGTTGTCAAATGCACCAGTTGTTTTCATGTGCTTAATGAATGGTGCTTTCTGAGAATATTTAGACAAGATTGTCATTGTATTTTTGGATGAAATTCTTATATATTCCAAGTCAAAAGAAGAGCACGAACATCATTTGAGGATGGTGTTGCAAGTATTAAGGGAGTATCATTTGTATTCCAAGTTGAGCAAGTGCAAATTTTATCATAAGAAAAATCATTATTTGGGGAATATCATTTCAAAGGATGGGATATCAGTGGATCCTGAGAATATAGAAGCCATTAGAGAATGGTCAGTGCCAAAGAATGTGACAGAGGTCAGATCATTCATGGGCCTTGTAGGCTACTACAAAAGATTTATTGAAGGATTCTCAAATATTGCACACCTAATCACTTCCTTGCAAAGAAAGGGTGTGAATTTTAGTGGACATTGGATTGTGAAAAGAGTTTCCAACACTTGAAACAATTATTAACAAGTTCTCCAATACTAAGGATTGCAGACCCAAATGAAGACTTCATTGTATTCACATATGCATGTAAAGAAGGACTTGGTGGAGTCCTTAGTCAAAATGGGTTTGTTATATGTTATGAATCAAGGAAGTTGAAGGAGCATGAAAGACACTATTCCAAACATGATTTGGAGTTGACAACCATAGTGCATGCCTTGAGGAAATGGAGACACTACCTCATGGGTAAGAGGTTTTAGTTAAGAACAGACCATAATGGTCTGAAATATTTATTTGATCAGCCAAATCTAAATGCTAGGCAAACCAGATGGTTAGAATTTTTAAGTGAATATGACTTTGATATAAAGCATATCAAAGGGAAAGAGAACAAAGTGGTTGATGCACTTAGCAGAAGAGTGCATCAAGTGCATGCTACATCCATTAGCATGTACCAATCAGATTTGAAAGACAAAATTATAGAGGCTACCAAATCAGATTTGCAATACAAGTAATTAGTGGGAAAATTACAACAAGGTATTTTGCATGAGGAATATAAGCTAGATAATGATGAAATTCTCATGTACA
>JASDQU011505424.1:0-22935 GCA_032191745.1 Picea mariana | reverse complement strand
ACAAAGCGTCCATTGCATAACCATGTTCCCTATTTAATATGTTGAGAGGTGGGTTTGTGTGGACATGTTATCCACCCATTCAACCCACACATCACCCCCACATATATGAAAACAAGCACCCCATTTGGGGAGGGGAGATCATTCTAGCATAACCTTTGGAATTCTTCCTTAAGGGAGGTATTTTCCATAGAATCCCAATTGAAGTTTGTTTTATCATAACAAATAGACACACCCTCATTGGAAAGATAATCCATGAGCTTGTTGGCACTTCTATATTCATGTGAGGGAATAATGGTTGAAGCATCATGAATGAGCAATTGGAGTTGCATCAAGATCTCTTCCAGACACCAATTTTTAGAGAATTTCCAAGGTGGTGAGTTGTTTTGAAGGAGAATTAACATGTTGATGATAAGTTGAGAATCACCTTCAACTATGAGAATTAACATGTTGTTTCTTATCTATTTTTAAACTCGAGAGGAGATCCCAAAGCTCTGTCACATTGTTGGAACTTATGTTAAGGTTTCCATAATATATTTGAAGAATCTTCCCTGTGGAGTTGTAAAATAATGGACCCCATAACTTGTAGCTCCTAGATTTTTCTTAGCAGCTCCATCAAAGTTAAGCTTGATAAAATGATGGAGAGGGTGAGACTAGGAAAGACAATATGAGCGATAGGCCCATGCAATGTTCTACCCATGGAAATTAGAGTTAAATTAAGATTCCATCCTAAGAGGATGAGCAATTCTTTGGGGTTGCAATTGACATCATCTTCACTCTAGGATTGATATTTGATTATTTATGTGATTCTTTTTTGGATTTCATTGTTACCTTGATCATTCTTTAATATGTAATGGTTTGTCTCCTTCAAAGTTTCTCGCATTACAAACCCTGAAATGAGTTGGGCGATCCTATTAAGGATGGGATTATAAAATCTAGTAAACTACTAGGTAGCTAAAGGGGTTTTTATATAATCCTTGTGTCTCTCCATTTATCTAAAGAGAAGTGCACCATGATCCCAAAGTTGATTGTTGAAGAGGCACATATTTAGAAAATGTTCTCTAGTTTCCTTCACTTGTTTTCAAAGGATACATTTTAAAATTATAATTTAGTTAATCAATGTATGGTGGGTTTTTTATAAGGACTCTTTATATAGTGTGATATTACTTAAGGTATAAAGATTTATATATATTTTTTATAGATTCAAATTTACAATCTCTAAGTAAAGATATATATTCTTAATAATTATTTTATCAAAATAATATTATATTTGGAAAAAAATATGAAAATAAAATAGATGAAAAATGTTACAAGAATAATCACTCCAAACAATATAATATTTGTTTGAAGATTATGTTTGTGTTTTATTTAATAGATAAAAAAAACAAAAATATTTAAATTATAGAAAATGGTTATTATTCATATATAAATTTATAATAAGTATTTTGCTAAAATCAAATTGCTAATATTTAGGAGTTAAATATTACAAAGTTATAATACTAAAACATTTTAACATTTTAAGCATTAGGAATTGTCTTTATATGTATGAAAATTATATGTAACTCAAGATATTTATGTCAATTCAAATCCCTCTCTATACGCATAGAAGTTATATTCAAATCTCTATCTATACACATAGAAGTCATACATGAGTGTTTGATCCAAATTATTTTCAGAATGAATTGAAAACATAGATATTACAATGAAATACACATAAAATTGCCAGAAAAAGTGAAATACAGTAATACATGATTTTTATTAATGAAATAAATGTACAGAGACTGTAAAAATACAGAGTGCAAGACTCACTAAAATGGTGGCAGCTTTATCTCTAAGAAGAGATGTGATGGCTATGTTCATTCACAAGAAGATGATTACAATGAGGCTCTGAAGGTATTTTTATGATAAACATGAATGACAAAACCCTAGACATCCTAAAATGTAACCTTAGGAGATGAAGTGCCAAAAGTCATGTGGGTCTCATTGGGGTAAGTTAGTACATCAACTTCCCGGGGTCGTAACTTTTGCATATGATCTTCGTTTTATGTGCGTGATAGCCCATTGGAAAGGTATTTTAAAGAAATATGAATTATGTCATCAAACTTTGACTTCCTCTAGAGTTTGGTTGTGAAAAGACAAGAAAACATTGTTTAGGGCCTCAAAACAGACCTAGAAGTACATAAAGATTTAGTGACATGAAAACTTCCAAAATAATTTATTTGGAATGGTGGGTGGCCACTGATATCCACCTAGATTTTCTTTAGGGATTAAGGATAGCCCTAAAAGCGCATAACCCACAATTACAAAAAAAATTCCCCATTATAGAGAAACATGTTGAACTGAAAAATGTCAAGATGAGCTAGTTAGAATTTGGAACAGATGGTTGGCCACCAATATCCACCTAGACCAATCTTGTCCCCTTTAGAATTAATGGTCTCCATTGCATTCAGTTTGCAAGGAAAAGGGGAAAACATTTTCTGAATCAGAATCTTGGTGAGTTGTATGCCTTATTGGAGAAGTTATGTTGCTTGGTTTGTGGACGGTTGTCATAAAAATTTTGTTTGCGAGGTTGAATCTGATCCACCAACTTGTTGTCTTTGTGTTTGATGGGGAATTGTGTAGGCACCATCGTAGGTGAATAAAAAATATATTATTTCTCTTTTCTAATCTTCTTCTACTAGATAAAAGGTGTTGAGACTCTAGTGGTTGCAGTGGACTCCAGTGCATCCTTTCAACAGACTATGAAGAGGATAAATTTTGCAGTATGATAGATTACCTTGCAACACTGTTTTGGTGGAGCGGTAGTCATAACTACCTCTAATATCCTGTAGAGATGACCCCCCAGAGTAATAATGACACTACAAGGTCGATACTCATAAACAACATGACGTTTACACATATACGGTTTTCCCAAAACAACATCATAGACATCAAGAGGGGAAACATGACATTACTGGATGACAGAGAGATATCGTCTCTGGTGAGGCCACCCAATGTTGTATGGCTACAGGTGTAGTGTTGTCAACAACCCCAACTATTTGAAAACTTCAACTGAGATGAGGTTCTTCTGGCTGACGCTATCAACAATGAAATGAAATGGGGTCCCCTTCACCCACATATATGAATGGAATGGGCGCTCCCCCTATTCAGGATCTACTGGTTCTTTTGGTTGAATTGTTTTGGTCATGACAATAGCAGTGGGGTATACATCGATGACCTATCTATTTTCAATATTTTCTGGATCATATTCTGAATCAAGGTCTGGATCCTTGTCTTTGACCTTGACCACCAATGACTATTTCCAGTGACAGGCATCGATGTTGTGCCAAGTTTTTTTTTGAAAGTCACACCACTTCACAGTGTCAATCTTCGTCTTTCCTTTTCCCTTCTTTTCATGTGCCTTGGACTGGTTTTCATGAGGTTGTTGGTTAGGGTCATCTTTACCATGATTTGGTTGTTTCATATTTTCATACCCAAACTCCCATTTGTGTTGGTGCCTAAATTTATGCTTGATTTTGATAGAATATCGATAGGAAGCTCCCAATGATGACATGTTTAGGAAATCCATTTTGTTTTGGATGTACCTATGCAGATCCCTATGGTANCTTGGTGCACAAGGTATATAAATCATTTGTAAAGTATGACACTATTTGTCTCTTCTGTTTTCACAGTGTGGTCCATCTCATATATTATTCTTCATAGTTATCAACATGGTAGTATTGTTCCTTGAATGCATCCAAAAAAAAATCCCAAGTGGTCTCGGCCCCATATATTCCATATTCCTCTACGCAAATTTTCTTCCAGTAAGCTTCCCACCAATGTTTGACATGGGGGAGTGCCTTGAGGAGTGTGAAGGTGATCTTTTCCTTGTCGGAAAAATTATGAATAGAGAAATAACCTTCTACTAGATTTGACCTTTTTTCTAAGGAATCTACATCTATTTGTCCTTCAAATATGGGAATATCAAAATTAACTTTTACCTTGAAGGGAGAGGTTCCTCCAAAGTGTCCTCTTGATCAATATGCACCTGTTGTTATCAGTAGGCATTGAAGGATGTGGGAAAAAATCTCCATCATTTCGTCCCTCTATCGCACAAGAGATTTCTCAAGTAACAGGTTAATATAATCTTGTTCTTCATAATTTTACTTTTATTCCTCCATAGAGTGTTTCTTTGGTGTGTGAGAGTGATTTTTCTCAATAGATACAAGCTCGAGACCCAAATTTATATACCCATACCTCGTCGGAGACATGCAATGAAAAACAATCAAGAGCAACCTACTTTGATCCCACTAATCCGGTTTATTTTCGAAATGAAATGAAAGAAGAGATATTACAATGAAATACGCATAAAAATTGCCATAAAGAGATAAATAAATCAATACATGATTTCGATTAATGAAATAAATGTAGAAAGAATGTAAAAATACAGAGTGCAAGACTCGCTATAATGGTGGAGTCTTTATCTCTGAGAAGAGATGTGGCAGATACGCTCATTCAAAAGAAGATGATTACAATGAGGCTCTGAAGGAATTTTTATGATAAACATGAATGACAAAACCATATACATCTAAAAACCTAACCCTAGGAGATGAAGCGCCAAAAGTCATGTGGACCTCGCTGGGGTAAGTTAGTACATCAACTTCCCAGGGTCATAAAGTTTTCATACGATATTCATTTTAGGCGTGTGATAGACCATTGGAAAAATATTTTCAATAGCTACACATTATGCCATCAAAGTATGACTTCATATATAGTTTGATTGTGGAAAGCCAAGAAAAGATTGTTTAGGGCCCTAAAATGGCCCTAAAAGTACATAAAGATGTACTGACATGAAAACTTCCAAAATAATCCAGTAGGAATAGGTGGGCGGCCACCAATATCCACCTGGATCCTGTGTAGGGCTTCAGTACAACCTTGGAAGTGAAAAACCAATAATTATAGATAAATTTTTCCATTACAAAGAAACGTGTTGAACTGAAAACTATCAAGATGAGTCAGTTGGAATTTGGAACAGGTGGGTGACCACCAATATCCACCTGGATCAGTGTTATATGATAAAAGAAGAGTAAACATAATTTAATTTTTTTAAATCATAAATAATATTTTCAAACTTAACATGCCTTGTTAGACTATATAATTTGGTTATATTAACAATATTAAAAAATATAAATTTAGGAATTCTTGTAATTTATTAATCGATGAGTTACAAATATTAAACTTTCATAATATGAAGTTGTATTGTGATAAGGAAAAAACCCTTACAAATAAATATTCTTTATGGTTTAAAAAAGTTATTGTTAGTGCTTATTACAATATAGAAATACAAAATTCTTTACAATAAAATATTTATTTTTTAGTAAAGTTTGTGTAATTATTTTTTTTTAGTTTTTTTAAATCAATAAATCATAAGAAAAACATGAAAAATATTTAAAAAGATAAAAATATATACAAGACTCTAATTACAATATATAATCACCTTTATTTTTATCATTTTCATCATTTTGAAACAAGTTGTGAGAGAGATAACACATATTTTATTATAGATATTATTATATTATTACATAAGCAAGTACTAGGAAAACATTTATGTACCCATTGAAAACAATTTAAGATTCCTCATATTTTGTTTGTACTTGGTATTTTGATTCGAAGATTGATAGATCATTCAACTTTATCATTAGAGGTGGGATAAAGTTGAAACCTTTTCTTGCAATGAAATTAAATGTCTAGTGCAAAGATATTGGGTCTTGTCATTTTTGTATCTTCTCTAAAATTAATTAGTTCTAGATGGATAACATTTTTTATTCCTAGTATGGTGTAATGTACCCAGCTACACTTAGGAGGGGCTATGCTAATTCAAGCCCGCCTCTGGACTTCTTTCAAATTCTGATCAAATTTTAATGAATGAAGATGTATGAAATATTTACATATAGAGTTAAATATTCATGCTAAAACACAAATAAATGAGACATATGTCACTCACATCAATTACCAACGAACATGCATATTATAGATATGAATTTCGTAGATAAATAAATACACAGTGAAATAAATAAACAGGTAAATAAAACCATGTCAAAGAACACTTATCTTTCCTAGAACGAATCACCAATTAGATGCAGACCAAGGAAGTTCCACTCAATCATAGACATTATTGTTCCAAGTCTCAACAACAATGTCACCCCTGAGCTAGGGATATGAATCCACAAGGATGGTTCCAGAGTGTCGCTTCGCTTCCCAAACCTTTCAACACTCAATCTCTCATGGGAGTTTTAACACCCACAACAATCCAAAGTACAACAACTCTCTTCTACCCATCCTGCACAACCCAAGAGAATGGAACCCCTTTTTTGTGACACAGTTCCTCAGGTTTTCCATCTCCTTCTAGGGCTCCAGTGCATTTGGTTGAGAATCTCCATGTCGGGACTCTCATTATTCGCAACTATGAGAAAAATTGAAGACAGGACAAATCATCTCAGACATGCAGGCCTTAATTCATGGTTGGAATACACCAACAATATTTACAACCAACCAAATCATGGCTCCTCTCCAACAATTTGTTTTCATTTTCCAAGCCAAAACACGAATGAGGGATGATGAGTGGGTGAGAGAATGAGTGGATAGAGAGAAGAGAATGAAAGTGTGTACAATGAACAATGAACAATGAACAACGAGTGAGTGAGTGAATGGGTGAAGAATAACCAACCCCCACAACATACCAAAGATGGTTTTATGTAATTCTTGGAATTAAGGGACCACTTGGCCTTCCCAAGAAGCTCATGTAAATTTTATTCTCCATTAAAATATAAATGTGTCATCAAAATATAAAATAAATACTCATCCCCTCAATCCCCCTCTCGTGTGGAATCATAACCCCCTATAACTCTTTTCCTTGTTCGTCTAGCATCCAATGATGTATTTATTATTAATAATGATATTAAAATTACATTTCCTATGCACATTGGCCTCTTTCAATTGTTTGGTCACTCTGGTCTTTCATAGATTAAAAAAACACATTATTTAATATGGGGCTCAAAACCGGGATGTTACATTCCCTCCCCCTTATTTTGGCACTGTCCTCAGTGCATATACAAAACAAAAAACAAAATTTCAAAATTTATTCAAAAAGTTGTGGGTACTCTGCCTGCATGGCATCTTCATGCTCTCAAGTAACATCTTCAAGACCGTAGTAGGTCCACTAGACTTTTACCATCTTGATAACTCGATTCTGGAGAATTTTGACTTTTATGTCCAATATTTTAATTGGTTGGACCTAAAATCCTTCCTCTGTCTCTATCTGAATCAGATGTCAATCAATACCATGGTTAGGATCATGTGCATATTTTCTTAGCAAAGAGACATGAAATACATTATGCACATTCATGGAAGTAGGCAATGCAAGCATCTATGCATTTGGTCCTATTCCATCTAGTATATCAAATGGACCACAAAATCTTGCTGCTAGCTCTATACAACTACCCAACTTCAAAGATCTCGTCTAGGGCTTCACTTTTAAAGCACAATCTCCCCCACTTTAAATTCTCTAGCTGTCATGTTCTTATATGCGTAATTTTTCTGTCTATCTTGAACTTCCTTTAATTTTTTCTTAATTCTAACCATCTGGTCTTCCATATCATTGAAAAATTCTTGCCCAAGTATCACTCTGTCTAATGGGTTTCCCCAACTGACTAGAGTATTTCATTTCCTACCATACAATGCTTCAAATGGTCTCATTTCCAATTAATCTTGATACCCATTATTATAGGAAAACTCAATCAAGTGAAAGTAATCTTCCCACTTAGATGGATTATGCATCACATACATTCTCAACATGTAGTCAATTATTCAGTTGACTCTCTCTGTTTTCCCATCTGATTGTGGATGGTATGCTATGCTAAAGTTCATATTTGTACCAAATCCTTTAAACAATCCCCTCCAAAAATTTGAAGTAAATTGTGTATCTCTGTTTGAGACAATTGTCTTAGATATCCCATGAAACCTAACAATCTCCCTCATGTAAATTTATGCAATATTATTTGTTGTATGAGTCATTTTTACAGGAACAAAATGAACATCTTTTGTCAATTTATCAACCACGACCATGATTGAATCATGTTTCCTTGTTGTCCTAGGTAATTTTGTTATAAAATCAATGGTTACCACTACCATTTTATTCTCTGGAATTAGTAATGGTTGTAGCAAAACCATTGGCTTCCTATGCTCATCCTTCACTCTATGACATTCCATACATATGGAAATCTAATATATAACACCTCTTTTCATTCCTAGCCAAAAGAATTGGCTTCTTACTATTGCAATTGTTTTCTGGTAACCGAGATGTCCGACATATGGATCATTAGGCATTTTTTTAATACCAAATTCTTATGTTCTCCTAAACTAGGAACATAAATTCTATTTTTTTGCATAAATAATCCATCTTTCTCCATCTAATATTATTTAATTTTATATTGTACATTTTCCTACTCTAATCTTTCTTTTACCTGTAGGTAATGTTGATCCGTAACAACAACATCTAAAAATTTTCTCTTTAAATCTGACTGATGAATACTAAGAACTATAGCATGCATGAGATGTACTCTTCTACTAAGTGCATCGACAAATTTCTTTTCTTTTCCTTTGATACACTTGATGTCAAAATCGTATTCACTTAAAAATTCCAGCCATCTCATTTTCTTGGCATTCAAGGTTGGTTGTTCAAAAATATATTTCATAGCATTGTGGTATGTTCTTAATTCAAATCTCTTCCCCATGAGATAATCCCTCCACATATTCAATGCATGAATAATGAAAGCAAGTTCCAAGTCATGTGTGGCATAATTTCTCTCATGTTCTTTAATCTTTCTGGAATCATAACCAATGACATATCTATTTTTAGTGAGGACTCCACCAAGTCCATCCTTGCATGCATCTGTATATACCACAAAAATTTCATTTGGGTCAACAATCTTTAAAAAAGGTGCACTAGTAAGTAATTCTTTCAACAGATTAAAGTTCTCTTCACACTCAGGTGTCTATTCGAATTTAATTCCCTTCATTTGCAAAGAAGTGATGGGATGATCAATCTTAGAGAAGCCTACTATAAATATTTTGTAGTAACTATCTAATCCCATAAAAGATCTAACTTCTAAAATGTTCATGGTTGTTGGCCATCCTATAATGGCTTCAATCTTCTCTGGATCTACTACTATACCTTGTTCTGAAATAAGGTGTCCCAAGTAATGCATCTATTCTTGGTAAAAATAACACTTACTAAGCTTGGCATACAACTGGTGTTCCCTCAACACTTGCAATACTGAGCTTAGGTGATGTTCATGCTCTTCCTATGACTTAGAATAGAAAAGTATGTCGTCTAGGAATACTATGACAAACTTATCCAAGTAATTTTTGAATATGCCATTCATTAAAAACATAAATATAGTTGGTGCATTAGATAGTCCAAATGGAACCACAACAAATTCATAATTCCCATACCTGGTTCTAAAGGTTGTCTTATTGATGTGTTCTTCCTTGATTCTTACCTCATGGTACCCTGATCTCAACTCTATCTTTGAAAATATATTTTCCCCTCTTAGTTGATTAAAGAGGTCATCAATTCTGGGTAGAGAGTACTTATTCTTTACAGTGGATATTGAAATTCAATACACAGCCTCAAGGTTCCATCCTTCTTTTTGACAAAGAGTATTGGTGCTCCCCAAAGTGAAACACTTGGACATATGTACCCTTTCTTCAACAATTCTTCCAACTGCATTTGTAATTCTTTTAATTCTAGTGTATGCATTATGTAAAGTTTGTTTGATATCTGGGCAACTCCTGACACTAAATCAATAGAGAAATCTATCTCCCTCTTTGGTGGCAATCCTCGTATTTCTTGGAATACATCTTTAAATTCTTTTAGTACCAATAATTCTTCAAGTCTTTTCCCCTTTGTATTTTTTGGATCCTCCACATCGGTTGCATACAATTTACATCATTTTCTGAAACATCTCTTTAGTTGTAAGGTTGAAATCTCCCATATAGAGATGGGTCTTGGAACTCCTTTCACAGTGCTATGTTTTCCTTCTTCATCAAGACGTGTAAATGTCTTGTTATGACAATCTAGGACAACATGATTATTGTCCAACAAATCCATTCAAATTAGAATATCATAAGATCCCAATGGTATAATATTTAGATCAACATTAGTATTCACACCATTAAGACTTATGGAATGACCTATTACCATATCATGGATTATCCTTTTGGTTCCAGTAGCTAGTTGAACCAAACTTGATTTTTCAAGCTTACTTTTCTCCAAACATAATATATCCACTATTTTAGGATCAATGTAACAGTGAATTTTTCCTGAATCAATTAAAATAACAACAAGTTGATTAATGATCTTACCTTCAACCTCGATAATATTGGATTGGTACTATGCTTATCTATCATCTAAGGATATATATATTCTTCCCATGTCCTCTATTATGGTATCCTCTTAGATGTTGTGCACGGTCTTCACTTTGTCCTTTCTATGAGGGAAATCCTTGTACAAGTGATATTCTTTGCATCCCCAACATTGGATTGGTGATATTCCCCTTTTTCCTAAGGAGACTTCTCTCTTGGATACATCCTTAGCATACTGGTCTTGATGCTTTTTATGATGCATATTTGTATTTAAAGGAGGTTCGAATCCCTTCCTCCTATAATAATATTTCTCCTTCTTCTTATCCTTCCAAGTTTTATGCATGGATTCTCTTCCCTTTCATTTCTCATGCAACTACTTAATCTTCCTCATGGTCTTAATCAAAGTCCTGGGTTCATCATATTGAATATTCTTTTTATAAAAGGATGAAAATACACTTAAAAACCTATATATTTTCATCTTCTAATATTTTATAAACCCCACATACTTTAGCATCCCCAATAACTTGTTTTCATACTCTGCCATGGTCATGCTTCCTAGCCTAAGTTCAAAGAACTCCTACATTTTATTTTCATAGAAGTGTTCTGAAAGGTACTCCTTCTGAAAATATTTCTTGAATTGCTTCCAAGTGATCCTACTCTCATTAATGTGCTCAACTTGCTTCAAATGATGCCACCAAATAAGATCTTTCCTATGTAAATGGTATGTGGATATTCTAGCTTCTAGGTTTGATGAGTAGTTATGCAATTTAAAATACCTCTTGAGTCCAAGAAACCATGCATCAAAATCATCTTCCCTTTCTCTTTAACGATCAAAGGATGGTGGATTAAGCTTGCTCACCTCTCCTTGAAAACTGTTCAATTCATGTCTTCTTCTTTGGTGCCTAATAAGAGACACCTCTATACTACTTATGGAATCTTCAGATGGATAAAATTTCCTTTTTGAAAAGGGGGGTGAGTGATTTCTATGAGTTCTTCTAGCACTTCTTGAATAACTAGTTTGTTTGTAGTCATATCTTCTTTCATGACATATTCCATCTCCCTCATGTTTTGAGCTTTATCCATTGTTTGTTTTCCTTTGCAATTGATTTAAGAATTGCATCACTTGAGGATTTATTTGATTTTTTTCTCTTATTAGTCTCCCATTGTCTGTTTTGTAACTCTACAATATTTTTAGGCTTCTCACAGTCTCTATCAATGTTTCTTGCTCCCCTATGGCCTAGTGTTTGTTGGATTTTATCTCTGCATTACCAACACTAATATTCTGACCTTTGGCCTCTTTGTCATGGCTGGAAGCCCCCTCTCCTTCTTCCATTTCTTGAATATCATTCTGATACTAAACTAATATGTTTACACCCCTCCTAATTCTGCAAGATGTGCAAGCAACCATTTTGTTAGAATTATGCATACTAAAAAGAATTGTCAAACAATGCTACATGTCCTTTCTCTTCTCAATTCATGAAGAATATATTATCATTCTCCATATTATAAAAATTCCATGTTATTCTCCTCTGAATCATATTTCCCAAAGACTATAATTTTTCCCCAATTTGATATTTGAGTTGAAAGTTACATCTTCCTGAAAAAATCACTTTCAACCTCTTAGCAGGCTCACATATATGTGAGCAGGCTCACATATATGTGAGCCTGCTCACATATCACATATATGTGAGCCTGCTCACATATATGTGAGCCTGCTCACTGTTTTGCGAATAGATCTTTTTGAAAAATTCCACATCTCCCACTAGTACATTTGGGTCAAATTATGATGGCGCGTTTGATGCAATTGCCACTTTATATTGTTTGGAGAATGAAAAACATGGGACCCTCTCAAACATCATTCCACATGATGTCCCTTTTCCAATGGCATATATATTATATCTATTACGACGTTTCATGTGGACATGTGTCATCTCGTATTTGACTGTCCAAACCACATATAGTCGTCGCTACAACGACGTCAGAGACATCAGAATTATGACATCCCACTTCTTCAGTCCCCACTACGTGGATGCCATGGGAGAGATGTCACCATACATTGCAATTCTGACTTATAGTAATGCCACTCAATCAATGACCAACTATATATCACCAACGTATGTGCCATGGGAGCGATGTTATCATATGTCACAATTCCAAATTATAGTAACGTCACTCAACCGACAGAAAGCTATATATCTCCAACGTATGTGCCATGGGAGTGATGTTATGATACGTCATAATTCTGACTTATAGTAACATCACTCAACCGAAGGCAATATATATATATATATATCTCTGATGTATGTGCCATGGGAGTGACATTACCATACGTCGCAATGTCGACATATGGTAACATCGCTCAACCGATGACAACTATATATCTCCGACGTATGTGTCATGGGAGAGACATTACCATATGTCGCAATTCCGACGTCATGAATGTATTTTATAAAAAAAATGTCAATTTATTTTTATTTTTTTGTTATCTTTATATTTTGCAACTAGAAAGTTTTTAAATGAAGTAAGTCCCTTGTATTATCCTAATAAGGGTATATAGTGAATAACCTATTTAGTGATACTAATAAAAATATATTTAATCATTGAATATGGACTAATACATATGATAATCCCATACAGGTGTTATGTTACCCTTGTTATATCGACTTAATGAACATGATAGTACTTATACCATTATCTCTATTGGTTACCTATGATAAGATAATGAAACCCATATATATACTTTGAACCTATTTGATTACTCAATATAAGCTCATAAGTTTTAGTGGTCTTACTTCACAACTTTCATACCATAACAATGTTATAAGCTTATATGTGGTGTTGAGCTTAACCCTAGTTGTAGATACGAGTTATGCTTTGAGTGCCATATCACGTAGTTTCCATAACAATTTATTAGTAATAGAGATCTTAGTATGATTCTAGGCATTGTGTTGTTTAGTGATGTTTGGTATAAGCTAATAATAGAAAGAATAATGGTCATGTTAACGCTCTGTAAATTTCCTAGAGGTTGTCATAAAAGAAGAAATCTATGGGAGGTAACTTTATCCAACCACTTCGAAGCTAGGATCTAGCCCTACCAGCTTCAGAGAGGGATCTCTAAGTAGGATTTAGATATGTTTCAAATTTAAAATATTAGGCTAGGTAAATAAAATATGTTGGTTTTGTTTGTTGTAGTTTTCGTTGGGTTGGCTGAGAGAGTTTACACATCCATTGGTCTATGGGGTATGTATCATGAGAATAAAATCTAAACCAGAAAAAAAGAAAACTTTCACAGGGAGAGATAATGTAATCATTGGATTCTTTTAGCAGCATAAATGAGGAATAGCAGAAAAAGGTGAGAATGTCAATTACAACAAAGAAGCAGTTAAGAATTTCTTTATCGTAAAATCAAAAGATGAAACACTTAAATATTTTAAAGTCGGAAACAGGGTATACAAAGATAGATCCTGCAACATTCATTACTTTCAAAGATTAGATTTAGGAAACAGTGTGATAACTAAGCGAGAATAACATTTAACTTAGAAAGGAAAACATCACCAGTGAATACACACAAAAAATTCAGTAAAAATGCCTCTTTGTATTAATGGAAGATCTCTTGAAAAATATTATAGTCTGATAGCTCACAGGGTGTAAAGATCAACCCTCAATACTTCGAAAAGTGAAGTATTTATAACCCAAAATTACAAACGATCCCGTCATTAAAGATCAGGACGTGGTAAATCTATTTTTAGCCTAACTAACTTAACAAATTACAGAAATATAGGAAACTGTTTGATGATGTGTCGCAACTTCATGTTGTTTTCTGGGTGAACCATTGGTGAGGCCTCTGCATGACCTCATCTGACTGGATAGCTGACTGGGCTAGGACAGCTCATCGATTACTCAATCAGGTCACAAATTTCTTCCCATCGAAGATGACTAGGAACGCTGACATTGAGTAACCTTCAGTAGACTTCATCCATCTCTATGTACATGGAAAAAGTAGGTTTGGTGATGAAGATGTACCAGATCTCATGTTGTATGCTGATGTACAACTGAAGTGCATCTAGGAATGCCTTGCCAGTGATGGTGCCTTGAGTTCCTAAAAATTTCGAACTATACTTAGCCACATCGGCTAGTCTCTTTTTGTAATCTGGGAGCATCATCAATTTGTCTTTTATCATCTTCAAACCAGGAAGCCCTTTCTTCTGTAGAGCCTCGATCTTCCTGAAAAAAATTTGTACCCCTAGGTCCATAGCCTAAACCTTTTCTTCCAGCTGAAGCATCAGTCCTCTCTTGGTCAAGACTCTCTTGACCTCAAGGATGGTCTCTATTCTATCCTCAATTCTCAACTCTTCCAACTCCTCTCTAGTTTTAGAAATCAGGAATTTGATGATTTCATTAGCCTGTGTGGGCATCTCTCCCAGTTCTGATCTAATATTCTCGATGAATTATTTACTTCTCTGCATCAATTCATTTTTCTCAAACATAATCTATATCATTAGCTATATTTCATTCATAGACTTAGTGATGTCTATCCAGACACTTTCTTTGACTTCGACCAATGTTTTGCCTGCCACTGTTTGCTTCCGAAGCTCATGCAACTCTTGTTTGAGCTAGTCTGACACTTGTTTTTCCTTAGAATGGTTGGTTTGGTAAGAAGATTTGAGTTCTTGAAGGTTCTCATCTCCTTTTTGAGCCTGCTAATCTCTGTCTCCAGCAAGTTGATCTCTTCCATAGATTTAGCCAATTCAACTGTCTTTTCCAGAGACGTCAGTGGATTTTCCAATGGAACTTCTACTAGTGACACTGTGCTCACCCCTGAGAGTGGAACCGCACTCAATGGAATGAATTCCATGGGTTTTGACTGTTCTTTCTATCTCACTAATTTCTCCATCTCAACTTCCATTTCCTTCAGTTGTGCATCCTGCTCCATGATTAGTTTAAGCATATCATCTTTTTCTCCTTTTGTCTCTGTTATTTCCTTTGCCTGCGAGTCTACTGTTGGTGGAAGATTCAATTGTTTCCTCAAAGATGCTATGTCTATGTTTTTCTTCTTGATCATCTCCTAGAATTCTTTCACATTCAAGGGATCATACCCGATCTTGAGGACCAGCGCCTCCAGTGTCTTGATCCTATTATCCTTGGCAAAGGATGATATTTTCTCCAACTTCAACTGTGTCTGGGCATTGCTTAGAGACACTTGTAACCTTGAGGAAGTAGTGGAAACATGTGCCAACGTGGAGAAAACCATTTCTCCAGTTTGCCTGTGCAGATCCATTTGATCAGCTATATGCACGTCCTTAGTCTGGGATTCAAAAGTGGCCCTTTTGTAATCGGTGATTACCTTTGGGTCTAGTACCTGTGCTTGGAGAAATTCCATGTGCATTCTACCCTTCTCAGTGTTGAATACCGATAGCAGCCTGTGTTGTGCAGTCGACGTCTACTTCCAAAATTGGGTGTATGTACTGCTAGTCAGAGTCTAATTCTTTTTCTTAATCAGATCGTATTTCTCAAAAATACTCAGCTCTGGTCCTGTTTTGCCTAGCTAGTTGATTGGTGGAGTGTCTGGAGGCTTCTTTCGTAATACTATGGTTATGATCTATTTTTCGCTTGTACTGAGGAGCGAGCGATCAATCTCTATCACTATAGTGGATGTAATTTCCTTTTCTCCAGTTGGGTCAAGAGCCGGACTGGTTTTTGGCCTCTTGGTATGCAGTCGAAATTCTTCTATTGACACTTCAGTGATAGGAGGTGACAAATCCTACCTAGGCCTTTTCTCCTTTGGATCTTGTGGTGTGGTTTTCTATGATACCTTGACTGGGAGGTCCTGTTGTTTTGTTTCAACCAAAGTATTTGGTTCCCATCCTGTCTGGTTTGCAAATTTTTCTACCTCAGGCCTAGCTTCGTGGACATACGGGATATTCTTGTTTTTTATCCTCATCTCTGAAATGATCTCGCACCGATCATAGTGCCATGTGAAAATACAAAGAATTCCATTTCCTTTAGCAGCCTATCTGCTTCCTCCCCCATGCCTCGACTATTGCAGATGAAAGATCCAATCTACCATTTGATTCTAAGTTCTTGCTTCTTCTTTAAAAACACAAAATGAATATCATCCAAGTTTATCATCTGCCTTATGTATTCCAGGGAAAAAATTATGACATGTAAGTATTTGGGTAGTTTATATGGGGACAACTCACACCCATAGACTCTGATCTCAATGTGATTTTTGTACAAGTACCAATCACCAGTATTTGTATGGTTTGAGAGATGTAGGATCCTTTGAACTTTGTCATTAATCCTTGGTTCTGGTCTGCCACTGAGTATACTCACCACTGGGTGGTAGAACTGATCGATGAACTGCTTGAAACTGAATTCCATGGAGTTATCTCTAAGCAGGGAAGTCCATGTGGTTACTGCCTGGGGTCTGCCATCTCCGTCCATCTTCTCCATATAAAAAGCAAATTTTTCCGCTTGGAAGAAAACAAACAGGTATGCCAGTGTTGAATAATACCGGAACATGCCTTCTATGGCAAAATTGATGAATTTCTCGTGAATGTTGTTCGCCAGAAACATGCTGAAGTCGAACTGTGTAGTGGGCTTCCCATCAATGGAGAAAATAGACAAAAATCCCAGAATGGGTTCATCTACTCATTGATCTGAATAATAACACAACAAGGTGCATAGCGACGTGATAACCTAGTTTCCTTTCGTTGAGAACATGGAAGAAAGATAAGGGGGATTTGTAGCGGGGAGCTAAGTGGACTATGGAAGAAAAAGATCAAATATTTGAGCTCTTTGAGGAAATGTCATCTTCTGGTATAACTCTGTAATGATTTCAAGGTTAAAAGGTGAGGCGGAGTCGGCTCTGGATATTTGCATCATTTCGTCGATGGTTTCTGGCGTGATGAGGAAAAGAACGTCCCCAGATGAGGATACAATGGCTCTTTACTCAGGAATATAGTGGGCTTGGCACTTGAGGGTGAACTCTAGGAAATGGTGAATCTGGGGGAAGAGATACAAGGGTAGGTTGGACTCCTAGAGTCCAATTTCATTACTCTAGTCCAGGAAGACTTCTTTAAGCCATGATTGAAGGTCTACAAAGTCTAAATCGCACTTAGTGTCTGTGATTAAGTAGTCTTTGTCGGCCAGTGGAATCCTATAGAGGTCGACAGGAGGCAGGAGAAATGGATTCTTCTCTCCTTCTATTTGTTTTGACTTTGGCGCCATTACTGTAAAAATACCTGCAAATAAAACAACATTAGTGGGCATGACTGTAGATGGGGGCGATTGAATGTAATGGAGAGGAAAATGGGGTAAATTCTCTGGTGCGATGAGTGGGTAAATGGTGAAGGAATGAAGTGGTGAGAATAGTATTGAGTAAATGGGTATTCATTGGGCACGAGAGATAGGTCATCTGGTTAACGGATAAATTATCTAGTAATAAATGACCAATGGGTCATTTAGAACGTGAGATGGTAGGTGAAAACGACTGAGGGATACGAATGAGTAATGTGGAAGTTATCGATTGGGGGAAAAATCATGGTGAGGGGACTTACCATGGGTGAACGATGGAGGAGGAATGATAGAGTTACAGAATGTGACTTTTACGGGAAAGATGAATAATGACATCATGAGGTGATGAGGTATGTCAGACAGTAAAAGGTGGTGGGATTTGGGACCAGTATATTCATTCCACGTATAGATAGGGGGCCCACCAGAGTAAGATTCCATTCCAGACCCCCCCTCTCCACCGTTAAAGGTAGATCAGTCGGGAGGGTCCGAAAAATACCTTGAGTCGTCAATCTACGTGCTTTCCTTTCAACCGCAGATCTGTGCACGATATTTAACACACATTACAGACACCCCCCCCTCCATTAAAGGCATAATGGATGGGGGGGTCCGAAATCCAATATAGACCATAGATCTAAGCGATGAAACTTGGGTCGTCCAGATGCACGCATACATTATCTCAGATTATGGACCCCCTACTATTAAAGGTAGAACGGTTGGGGGGGTCAGGAAAGACTTGTCCACCATAGATCTGGGCACGATAATCTGAGCCGTTGATACATGAGTGGTGCATAAATGCGAGTGCAAAAGCATATGCACCCATAGAAACTTAGGATAAGTGCATATCATGGGTTTTTCCCAATATTTTACATGTTTACATCACCAAGGGGTTAGACAAACAACCTTTTAAGCATCCAAGACATGGTCCAATATTGATCATCGAGTTGGTTTTATTGAAAATAAAGCAAACTACCCTATGTTCTAACCTAACTTCCTATGACAATTAGCCCAGATTAAACTATTGGGCTAAGAACTTATTCTATCCTGGGGCTATCTGACCAAGATTAGACAGTCTGGCTAGATTTATTCACTAACTAACCTAGATCATTTGGCTAAGATTAAACAGTTTAGCCAAGCTTATTCACTATTCCTATCAACATCAATTTAAAAGAACTTGGCCATGCTTGAAAGGTATGGACCAAGTCACTGTTATTGCATGGGGCTCTAATTGAAATTCTTTTTTATGCCCTCTTTTATTCTTTCTCTTTCTTTTCCTTTTTATTTTTCTTTTCTTTTTCCTTTTCTTAAATTTTTTCAGAATGAAAAATCATTTGACAAACAAAAAACACTAAAGAGATAACATTTCAGTCACCAGTTGATCCTATAAATTATAGGGTGATAACAGGTCACAAGAAGGTATGAGGAGGCTTCCTAGAGTAGTGTGCCCTTGGTTAAAGTCATAGAAAAATTGTTAGAATTAAGGAAAAATAGAAAGAAATAATGCCTTTTTATTTTTCTATTCACAAGATCAACATATATGAGAAAAGAAATAAACAGATCTAAATTAAATTCTGAGTATAAACAAAATTTCTAAGTGAAAAGACAAACCTCAAGATTACCTCATGATCTAAGAAATATGTACCTATCACATGTGTGGATGAAAACCTTTATAATATGCTCAGAAATAGTTTTAGGTTCATGGATAAAACCTCTAGGGTTTGATCTCTATCATAAGGATGTAGGAATAATTTTTCCAAGGTATAGACCATCACAAGACAATTTCAGCAAGTACTCCACAAGAAGGGACAACAAGGTATTGACCATAGGTGATAAAACAAAACCAGGTACCCCACAAGAAGGGACAACAAGAACTCCAAAAACTGAGACAAAAAAACTCTTCATATCAAACAAGAAAGCCCTCCATAACAATAAATCCATATCAAAACCTCCATAAATGAAAGGAAGGAAGCACCGAATAAACACTCCAACCAATACCAAGACCCAACCAATACCAAGACCAATACAAAACTCATATCTGAAACTGTTACACCAAATGGGGAGGCTATACCAACAAACTCAGATCTAAAATTGTTACATCAAATGGAGAGGCTGCACCAACAAAACTCAGATCTTAAATTGTTACATCAAATAGAGAGGTTGCACCAACAAATAGAACTCAGATATGAAATTATTACCTCAAATGGAGAGGTCGCACCAAGAAAACAAAACTCAGATCTGAAAACATAGTCCAAAAATTTGGTCGCACCATCATTAAGAGAGAACAAATGAGGTAGTCATAGCAAATAGGAGAGTGAGGAGTGATTGAGTGTGAGTGTAATAGAATGCTAGAGGGTAGGGTATTATTTATAGTTAGGGAGAGGGGATATGGAAATTTAAATTTATAATTAAATATTGACATTTAATTAACATAAATATTAATTAAATGTCAATTAATATTAATATTAATTATAAAAACCCTAAACACATACAAAACCCCAATCACATAAATAAAACCTCAATCACATAAAACAACAAGGGGGTTCCTTTTAAGAAAAAGTCAAGGGGGGGTCCATAATTGCAAAATATGTCCACATGAGTCTCATAATAACCTATAAAATTTATCATCACTGCATAAGGGGGTCCATCAACAATGTGGTCATGTCCATCTTCAAAGGCACTCCTAGGTCTCATGGACCATGCCAGGAGAGAGGAATGTTGGATTACTGAGAGGGAGGGTGAATCAGTAATAGAGAAATATAATCATTTTTAACCATATAATCCAATTGTTATATCAGTGTAGCATTATCATCCAATAAATTGAAGGTAAATAAAAAATTAACAAATGAACAATCATACACATATGCAATACACCAGTGTTTTACGTGGAAATCCACAGTGGGAGAAAATGACATAATTCTTTTTCTTATATATCTTGAAGAAATACATTCATTGTTAGCACCAACTTCCTTTGTTTTCTAGTTGTATCTGGAAGGAGGATCTAACCCCCTTGTTTCTCAGGATACAACCTGAGGGAAGCTCCAAATCCCCAATTCTCTGGCTACAAAAAAAGGAGGCTACAACCCCCTATGATCTATGACTACAACCGGAAGGTGGCTACAACCACCTATCCTTGCCCCATCCAACCACCCTAAAGTAGAAGTAGAATGATAGAACCACTGTCACACTATCATTGTGAGATATACCATTGTAAACTTGTACCAATAAACCTGAACCATGCATCAACCTGTACCTTAACCTGCAATCAACCTGTACCATAAACACGTGCATCAACCATGCACCAACTTGTACCAAACAACCTTTAATCAACTTGTATTCATCAACCATGACTCATCAATATGTACAAACATCATCAACTATACACCTCATGTATGTATCAACTCATCAACTACTTGTCTCAACCATGTACCCAACTTGTACCTCAAACAAAAGCCCTCATCAATTTCATCATCCAAATCTAATTTGTAACTCTATAATAGACCTGGAGTATATGATCACATACCTGCAAACCTTCCTTAACTTTAACAACAAGAGACTATCATTTTCATCAAACTTTTATCTAGTCTCACATGACTAGTTTTGAATTAGTCAACAACCCTAACTTGAAATAATCATAACTATGTACCTGTAATGAATAAAGATCTAAAAATAGTATACAATGGTATTTGTTAATCCCTAATATTGGATCATTACCCCTTAATTGGGGCAAATTATATTAGTAATGTTATTTTATTTATGTTAGCTTTAGGCCATTAGTTGTAATTATACCTCCTAGTCTCCTATATATACCAAGGAGACATTTTCATTTTGAATCATCTTGTACTTGAAAATTTAAGTGGGGTAAAAGGAGGTTTCCCCCTCGAAGAGGTTTATTATCTGAAATTATCTCTTTTTCAAAGCATTGAGTACTTTTTCTGAGGATTTTCTATGCTATATTGATATTTGGTTCTTAACATATGGTATCAGAGCTCAAGGTCTTGGGGTTTCGCTGCTACATCTGAGACACCTTGGAATTTTCACTATAACTTTTTTTCTGCAACATTTCCTAGGAAACATCTTGGAGGATATTTATTATATGGATCAAGGTACATTGGGTTCAAAATTTAGCTCCTGAGGCCTTATACTTTTGGAGATATAGCCTATACAAGATAGGGTTCTGGAATCATCCTAAACAGAGTCATTGCGGGATGTTTTCTATAAAACATTTTCTGTAATGTTTCAGACACTAAACACCATAGGATATTTATTAAAACTAGTAAGATATATGTGGTAAAAAGTTCAGCTTCTGGGTCATCTTAAATTTGTAGATACACCCTGTGTAAGATAGGGTATCTGACTAGTCCTATTGACTAGTCTCAAGAAGGTATTCTAGGTAAAACAATCATAACTTCTTCCTAGAGTATCCAAATTGCATGGGACTGGTTTCATTGGATTGTGGACAATTTTTAGTATTTCGGGTGTGAGTTTCAGAATTTCATATCAATTATTTTGTGCAGGGCACACTATACAAGTGAAATCTCTTGGAAAGGCCAAAAATTGGTAAGTTGTGGGGAAGTTACCATAAATTCCACTTGGCACATCCAATTTTGATCAGACCTGTGGCATTGCCGAGAAGAAATATCAGAGAAATACATAAATGAAAGTTTCATACCCAGAAGGGCCAAAACTTGGGAGATACAATAGAAGAAATATTGTCTAGCAAAACCACCTCAAAATCAAGGTTCAAAAGTGATACTTGGCCAACATGCCACCCAAAAAGGGAACTTCTACACCAAATAAGCCTCCATAAAATCCTACTTCGACTCTTTATGAAGGTGAAGAAATGCGTAGGGACATAAATGAACTACAAAATAAGATGGATTCAATGGAAGCTAAGTTGGATACTAAGATGGATTCAATGGAAGCTAATTTGGATACTAAGATGGATTCAATGGAAGCTAAGTTGGATACTAAGATAGATGTTTTAAAAGGGGAGATCATGGAAGTATTGAAAAATTTCGTAACAAAGAAGAGAACTAAAAGTGAAAATGCATCCCATGAAATTCATGATGAGGACACAAGGAAGGTGGATCAAGAATGGAGAAACTCCAACTTTTTTTTGAAGACCAACCACATTCCTAAGATTGATATGAGGAAGTTTGATGGCAAGGACCCAATCAGATAGATACTTCAGATGGAGCAATTCTTTGATCTCCATAATGTGCCACATACACAAAAGGTACG
>JASDQU011505422.1:0-23097 GCA_032191745.1 Picea mariana | reverse complement strand
TGTTAACCCTTGTTAGCTCAATGTCACTTTCCGAATATAACACCTATGACTAGAGTGACCTCTAGTAACCCTGTTTACCCCTCTTTGGCCCTGGCTATAGTCTAACAGGGTGGTTTAGACCATTAAGCCTCCTTTTCTGGAGCTCCTCTTTGGAAAGGGACATTACAGAGCGCTAACCGAAACAGGCCTGTCGAAGAGAAGGCCAAGCTCATGCACACTGCCAAAGCCAACATTTTGGTCCTCCTCGACTCCGACGACACCCAATTTTGGTCCTCCGGCAACTCAGTGGAGTCCATGGAATTATCGGACAACGGAAACTGGAATCTCTACAATACAACGAATATGAAGGCCCAAAATCTGGCTACTAACACCATTTGGTTCAGTTGGTAGTATCCCACCAATACGCTGACGACCGGGAAAATCCTTCAAAGCGGGCAGAAGCTGGTGAGCAATGCCTCGCCCACCAATCCTTCCGAAGGGCCTTTTTCCCTGGTGGCAGAGAAAGGAGGCATCATGCTTTATAATGATAATTTGCTTTATTGGGTTTGGGCTTTCCCGGGTCTCAGCTATGAATACATAAAGAATCCCTGCATTAATTCTGGAACTTTGATTGCGCAAGTCGTGTACGTGGGAAATATGTTTGCTCTGGGAAACATAGGAAGCACATCGACAACAGCCAGCTTTGGGAATAAGAATACTTCATGTTCACCCACTTCTCTGTCTGATACTCTGCCTTTCGCTACATCCAGGTCAGGGGATCAATCCTCGCTACGGTTTGTGAGATTGGACTCTGATGGGAACCTGAGAGCGTACGTGGCCTTGCCGATGAGAGGAATTATTGGAGACGATCCTCTAGTATGGACGGTGAATTACAAGCTTTTCCCGTCGTGTTTCAACTGCAGCCTGCCTTTCATGTGCGGGCCTTATCACATCTGCTCCAATGGTTAGTGCAGTTGCCCGGCACCCGACGTGTTTCAAATGAAGGCGCAATTTCAGCCCGACGTGGGTTGTTCGCCTTGGCTTCCACTGAGTTTGAATTGCAAATGGAAGCAAGAAATGGTGGAAGTGAAAGGTCTAGATTATTATCCGACTAAGTACTACGTCGACCATAAAACATCTGTTTCTTCTTCTTCTTGTAAGACTCTCTGTCTCTCCAACTGCACCTGCATCGCCGCCTTTTTCAGTTCGAATTTGGCTTCCACCATCTGCTTCTTGGCTTTCAACCATCTGGACAGCCTGCACGTTGTGACAAATCCGAAGTGCAAGGCACTCCACAACGCTTTCCTCAAAGTACATACACTGAATCAATTAATTGTATATACACTGGATATACACTGCACATTCAAAATAACATGGACTGAATCAGTTTTACTGTTTTCTCATTTAAATTTTTTATTTTTTATTTTAAGTCCCATTTTCATATGGACGAGATTTGAACAATCGACCTCTCAAACTATTTTATTATTTAAAATATTTTTTTATTAAAACTATTTTATTATTTAAAATTATTTTTGTTTTTTATATGGAAAGGTTTCAATGTTTTATCCCTTTTATTTAAAATCCCATTTTGATATGGACGACCACCACTCAAACTGTTTTATTGTTTAAAATATTTTTGTATTTTTATATAGAGATTTGAACATTTTAATAAATTTTTATTTTATATGGAGAGATTTAAACATTTTAACAATTTTTTATTTCAAATATTTTTATTCAATTTCATTTATAAAAATTTAACTTTTTATTATTTTATTATTTTATTATTATAAATATTAAAAAAATCAAAATAATTAATATGCATAACTAATTAATATTAAATTTATTATTATTATATTTTTCTATTTTATATAATAATTATATTGATTCAGTTACAATGAAATGAACGTTTCATTATAATCTCCCTAGTACCATATAGACTTACTCAACCATTTCAAACCATATAGAGAAATGGGCCATTGTATTCGGTGACAGTTGACTTATCATTAAGTGGTAATTTGTCTTTATGGATTTGTTAAAGAATGGATTAATATAATATTGAGAATTTTTGTTTTAATTTTTTTTCAAATTTTGTAGAGATTTTGTTATAAGTTATAATAATTAATTTTTTGGAAAAATGAAATTTATATTTATGATTTATAGGGTTTTTTTGTTCCATATATTAATTAGTTGTGATTTTAAAAATAGATTATTATTATTATTATTGTTGTATTTTTTTAACATCTAAATATTTGATTTTTTGAAGTTTTTTCACACCAAAGATCTTGGTGACATCATCATTTTTTATTGTTTAAATTGTATTTTTGAGTGTATAAATGGATTGAGCACCCTAAAAAAAACTCTGAAAGCACTAAAATTATACAGATTCAATCACTAAAATTCCAACAATTTTTGGAAGGATTTCACCAAAAATATGAGCCTAAAAACTCCAAAAAATCAACTACTTATATATTTTTTAAAGAAGAAAATTTAACAATGAACAATTGGAATTGTTAATTTACCTTGTTCTATTCATCGTTATTTACAAAATTAAGTTTTTTATTTTACTTTATTTTTTATGTAACAAATAACTTGTGAAATCCTAAAAATTGATATATACATGGAAAACTATGTTATCATAATCCAAGATTTATTAAGTCGCTCTTATATAACATATAACAAATAAAAACATAACATTAGATAAAACACTATTAATAATTAAAGTTTTAAAGTTTTGTAAGCACTTTTATAAGATTACATGATATTATTAGCCTGTGTAGAAGGTCGCCTCAGACTATCGCAATATTGACCATGCTTTTGTTTTTGCCTTGATAAAAAAATTCTCGTTTTTTTTCATAGTTTAACTTTATTGCAGGCGATTCAATTTTATTTCGTATCTTCTGATTGGTCCTTCCAAACAAAATCTTATTGTCGGTCAGGTCGATGACAGGAATTTAATAAGCAAATTAATTATGGAGCTAGCGGATGCTTGGAAGGGGTGCATGTATGAGTGTCAAAGTTTCGAGATGATCTTGGTTTCCGAAGCTTGCCATTGTGTTAGTTGTTGAATGGAGATATTGAAACCTCTGGGCCAGACAATATGCAAATGTATTTATTATACAATATATAGACAAATTTTAATAAATATATATATATAGATTATTGTCTTTCGAGTCCTCTTTAAATTTAGTACGATGCAAAAATTTTGAAGGGATTTATGTGTACTATATGACATTATTTTGTGCGAGGGATTTTATGGATTGCGAGTTTTAATTGAGTTCTTTTGTTCTAAGTAATTGTTGAGTTATTTGTGTTTGATCATGATATAGTGTGTTATGAGCCAGAAAGACGAGGTTCTTTGAAAGTTGCAAGTGTTGCAACTAGCAACTTGAAAGGCATGAATTTGGGCTTCTACAAATCTATGTCAGAGGGTAAGAAACATGTGGATCCACTATCGTGCTTTGAAGCAATTTGGTTGCATATCAATTTATCTACTTTCAAACAAGTGCAAGTAGTTCGTCTCATGCATAGTGCAGTTACTTGTGTTCTGTTATTGAATGGAATGGTGGGTTGTAATTTGTTTTGGGTGTGTTGTATATGCGAAAGCGAATTTGGAGTTGTTTGTTATTTTGTTTTTTCAAAAGAAAGTTAAGACGGTCAGGAGTTGTTACATAAGTGTAGGCCGAAAACGGTCAAAGGTTGTTGGCCCTTGACCAAGTTTTGGAAAACCTTGGTCACGTTGACCAGTTTTGGGATTTCGACAGGCCGGTCGAAGGCAGAGCGCAAGGCGAAGCGGAGATCGCTGGATCTCGACCCCTTTTTAGGGAATTTTTGGGTTTAGGATTTATGTAACGGGTATGGGATGTCGACCCATGGGTTTACCCATGCCTTGGCCCCTTTTGTAATGTATAAATAGAAAGCTAGACGACGTAAGAAACACCCGAGGTCTAAGAGAGACGTGGTGCTAAGTGCTATATTGTGCTGAGTACAAGCGATGTAAGTAGTTAGATCTATGTGATTGAATTAGATTTGTGCATACTGTGTGCATGAGAACTTGCAGAGCTAAGTGCAAGTGACTGTAAAGAGTCTTTGTGATGTAACCTAGCTCGGGGAAGGAGGGTCTGGCGAGGTGCGCGCAAATCTCATGTCCTATGCGGAGTGGGTTCTTGTGGCTCTGTGCTTGTAGAAGATTAAAAGAAGACAATAAAGAAGAGAAGAGTTGGTGGACGTAGCCCACACTGGGGTGAACCACGCATATCTTGTGTTGTGGTTGTTTTGTGCATTATAGTTGTTATGTTATTGATGTGATTTATGATTAATGCAATGATATATGTTAGATGCATCTGTATAATAGCCTAGTGCTTGGAAATGTGAATGAATACTAGATCGGATCTATTTCTATATGTTGAGTGCTTGGATGTGTTAGATCTTGTTGAATACTACATTGTGCTGTAATTAGGGTTTTATCCTGCGATGTGACTAAGGGTTAAACACTGATGAATGTTAACTACTAAATACTCTGTTAAGTATTATAATCACATATCTGTGTCCCAACTAGGTTGTAGACACTTGAGTCCTGCAACCACCCCTGCC
This sequence comes from Picea mariana, assembly GCA_032191745.1. Classification (NCBI taxonomy): domain Eukaryota; kingdom Viridiplantae; phylum Streptophyta; class Pinopsida; order Pinales; family Pinaceae; genus Picea; species Picea mariana. The sequence goes on along the minus strand of JASDQU011505422.1, from coordinate 18,528 downwards.
TCTACCTCGGGTGAGACTTCATCTGCTTTGCAAGTGTTGTCGAAAGGGTCGATAGTTAGGGTTTTGTTGGTGCGTTGTTGAAGCATTGAACCCTGGGTTTGCCTCTGTGCCAACAAATGGTTCTATTGCTGGGACCTGAAACTGTGATTGCTGGGAAATGAAGAAAAGAAAGCTCTGTGTGTAGATATGTTACTTTAGTGTGCAATATTCTACTTGACTACGAAGCTCTGTGCTAAGAAAGGAATCAGATCTGAAGAAAAGAAGAAAGATCTTAAGGCTTTGTGCTCTGAGAAAGGTAATATAAGTGAAAATTTTTGTTTGGAAAGAATGGATCTAGGTATGTCTAATAGATTTTGTCCTAGTTTGAAAACTAGGGAACGACTAGAAGAAAGAAGATTTGATATGAGTAGATCTGATAAGAATAGTGAAAGATATGTTATTCCTATGCATAGAAAGAATGTTTGGACTAACAAATGGATGCAGGATCCTAGAAAGAATTTTTTGCAGGTTAGTTACTATGATCCCAGTGTGTAGTACAGGAAAGATTGGGGGTCATTTAAAAGGAAGAGAGGATTAACTCTTTGTTATAGATGCAGAAGACCAAGACATCTTGCTAAGGAATGCCCTGGTAGAGGTCCTAACTGTCTTTGTTGTAAAGATATGGACCATGAATTTTTGGATTGCCCTAGAATGATTGGTAAAGTTGAAAAAATGAATATGAGACAAGAAAACCATGAGACAGGCCAAGAAACTAAGGATATGATAGAACCCCAGAAAGAATCAGAGACTGTATTACTACAGATGAAAGAAACCCTGAAATGATCACAGAGATATCAACTTATCAGAGATATTAAACGAGAAGGAATGCATAGAAACAAGAATAGGAGACTTCGACATAGACTATGTTTTGGATGAGGAAACCTAGGTGCATATCATGACAGAAAGAACTTGGGAAGTTTTGGGAAAGCCTACTATGGTTCCTTCATTGGGAAGAATAAGATTATTTAGAGGGAAGATGGTAACCCTATGTGGAAGACCTACCCAGATATCTATGAGTGCTCATGGAACTTCGACAGAAGAAGAATTTGAGATCATTAAATTTGTTGAGAACAACTCCCCATTTTCTATTTTGCTAGGAAAAACCTGGATTGAGAAAGATCAGATGCGAAGGAAACAGGAAGAGGAGGATCTAGAACAGAAAAAGCAAGAACTAAAGGATTTCATGGCTAGGAGAATAATGCACTTACTAGGATAACAAGAGGACGATTCAAAGCTATTGAGGACCAGAGATTTGGATGTCGGAGTTGAAAGAACACAGGAAGACTTGAAACACCTGTCTGTACAAGATAGTAGAGCACCTACTCCAGAAAGAGAAAAAGTATTACCCTAGAACCCTATGAAAGACCCTCCACAGTGCAAAGTTACTATGACAAGAGGAGATAAGAACAATAATGGAAAGAGGAAACCAGTGACTCATATTACAGGAAAGAAAGCCATAAATCTCAGTAAGAAGAAAGCAAAGTTAGAGAAATTACAGAAAGTTCCAGAGAGGACTTCACAGAAGGAAGGTTTGCAGAACTGGAGCTTCGTCGGGATAGCAGAACAATGAAGATTGGCACTTCACCACGGCAAAGCAATATGACCATTGGAGGCATCCCGACTGTTAGCCCGACGCTCTAGAACGACTCGAACCGCAGCTATGGCCAGAAAGATTTCCATTGGACCATTGGGACCGTGCCATAACAGATGGAATTGCATTGATTGAGGCATTCCTACCCATTGGAGGAGTCTACTACAATGTTGTCTATTTATCCCGTCGGGCATTGCACTAAGAACACTTTTTCTAATTATGATTATCTGAGCCCATAGAGAACTAGTTTCTTTCGCGTTGTACCTATTTGAGACCTCGCCACTCATTCTGTTACAACGAGTTTTTGATCACCGAACTGAGATACCTGATCTCGAGCGTGCATGTCGGGTGACTTCAGAATAGTAGAGAAATCCATCGAAGAGATCCTCATAGACCTCATGGTTGAGAAGGTCATGTCCATAGGATTCCAAGCCTTGTCGATGAGAGGAGTACAAGCATCCCCATCGACTGCTCGTGGATATGGACCATCCCGAGTTGCGACAGAGAAACGAACCAAGCATCGTGATGACTTGGCGAATGCGAAGCTCATCCCATCTATCCTGCCCGATTATATCGCACCTATGGCTAGCGCAGTGAGCTGTGACAGTGTCCTGAGGGACTTTGACTACACCTTGATTACTGCATACCTCTCGAAGGGGATACGCACAGTAGGACCACAATTAGGACAAATCATGACGTTGAAGATCAGTGACTTCAACTTGGGAGATCACAAGAACCATGGAATGCTTACCCCACACAAGTATTTGACTAGGACCAAGGGTAAGAATTCGAATATCATCCCCCAGTTGTGGACTATGGACATCGCAAGGTCCACCATTCTGAACGTGATGAAGATACCACACTTTGGAAGGCATCGAGAGCTTAACGCGTGCGTTAAAATCTTGTTGTCTTGCTTCCATGGCGGTTATCTGTGGCTGGATAGACGCATCATCGTAGATTTGGCGTTGATCCATCGGATCACCAGATTAAGCATGCAAGGACCAGACCCACAAGAATTTTATTCAAGGAAGGTTGTAGATCGCGCCCTAGCGTAGAAAATTAAAGATACCTATGGCGATGTGGAAAAGGGGAAGCGAGGCTACAAGGTAGATTCCATTCAGAATGGCGCAATGCGCCTAGCCTTCCAGTTGATTGTTGGTAAGCTAGTAAGGAAGAATCGACCCACACAGGTCATGAGGTTCATTATTGACCTCGCGGGAAAATGCATTGAAGGACTACAAATGAACTGGGTGAGTTACCTCATCAACCAGTTAGAAAAACACTGTCGCGCAGCTCAGGATCAGGGGTATGAGTTTCATTTTAGTTGGCTATTGATCCTCATCACCTTCATTTCTTGGGAGATGTCGAAAGGAGCGACCTTCCCTGATATTGAGCCATTTGAACCCCTAGCTGCGAAGTTCACCACACTCTAGTATTCGAGCGACATGGAGAAACAATGGCAGTCAAACGCAATGTTCCACACCTACTGCCTACAGTTGAAGAGGGCTATTGAGTCTTTCCCTCGTATGACGTCAAACACTCTGCACAGGTTCATACCATTTATGAAGTTTCGCGCAGATAGACATTTTATTTATATCACTACGCGCAGAGAAGAACATAAAGAAGAGCTCCAATCTTATTATAAGCTCACTAAGGAGGACATAGAAGAAATAACTAAGGAGTGTCTTGCAGAGCTCCTTATACAAGTCGAACAGGCAGAACTGTCTGACCCCGACCTCATCGAAATTCCTATGGTCACTCACGAAGAGTATGATGCACCCAATAATAGCAGAAGGAAGAAAAAGGAAGAGGTACAGGAGCCGAACAGCGCATCAGAAGAGACTGCTTCAAACTCACTTGGAGAGGGAGGTGATTATGAAGTAGACAAAGAAGAGGACAAAGGAGAAGAAGACAAACAGAAACAAGGCAAAGTAACACCGCCTAGGGATCCTATTGATGCAATTGAGACCTCCAAGAAAAGAAAGGTTTCCCCCATGAAACCTACATCGCGGAAGAAGTCCAAAGCTAGTAAACCATAAATGCAAACTGTGCTCATGATGGATGACATAGATTTCATCATCGTCGCTATCTCAGATACCTCAGAAGATGTATTAGAGTGCAATGAAGGCAAACAAGAGACCATGTATGAAAGAATTGAAGAAGAGCTGAAAGGGGTACAACAAGCCCTCTACTCCAGTCACGCAGTGTCTACTGCGCCCCCATCATTAGAAGGAACAGAGTTGGGAGATGAACTGCGCCCCCATCATTAGAAGGAACAGAGTTGGGAGATGAACCTGCCCAGCTACGTCGAATAGCATATGCGACCAAAGCTCACCTTCATCATGTTCAGGAAGAAAAAGAACAGGCCACACAGGATTTAAAGCAAGCAAAAGAGGAATCCATAGAGAAACATTGGGTTGTGCAACATGAAAAAGATGACATCCAAGCCAAGTTTGCAGAGGATAGAGCACAGATCCAGAAGGAGAAGGAACAACTGCTCGCAGATCAGATTGGAGTTAAAGAAGCAGTCACTAGAGCACTTTTCTCTGTGACGGGATTAGAACAGATGGAAGAAGACCTAGTGGAAAGCCAAGTAGGGAAGCTTGTTGAAGCCATTCAATAGCTCCAACAGAGGATAGTAGAATTGGAGTTACAAGCAGTGCCAAGCACTCTGTGGGAAGTGCGAGACCAGAGAGAAGAAATTGCCTGGAGCGCAGTCCAAAGAATCAAGGCATTGGCCTCCAAATGTAAACAGCTCAGCAGTCGAAGTGTGTTGACTTACGAGCGCCTTGCAGAGGACCCTGAATTAAGGACACTAGAGTCACAGCTTCAAGAGGCCAAGCAGCAAGCAACAACGGTGCAAGCGCAATTGAAACCACTATCAATGGTTGAGAGGATGAAACGATCCCAGGAACAACGCACATTTCAACAATAAGTCCATGCCATATAGAGTAAGTTCATGGAAGTGACTCAGAAGCTCCAGCCAGTGCAGGATGAATCTTGCACACTTTTTGAGGAGATTGAAGGACGAGGTGCAAAACTGGAACAAGTGGTCACCACAGTGGAACAATTCTTGGAAGGACCTGTGACGGAGAACTTTATTCAAGAGCTAGTCGAGCAGGAGGCTCTGGCGAAGCAACAGATCAAGGTAGCTCTGGCCAAGCTCGAGGCATTTGAGGCAAAGTTACCCAGATCAGAGTGACTCGGGATGAGTCACAGGTGAGTGTTGGGGGCCTGTTGGCCCTTGACCAAGTTTTGGAGAACCTTGGTCACATTGACCAGTTTTGGGACTTTGACAGGCTGGTCGAAGGCGGAGCGCAAGGTGAAGTGGAGATCGCAAGATCTCGACCCTTTTTTAGGGAATATTTAGCTTTGTGCATATTATGTGCATGAGAACTTGTAGAGCTAAGTGTAAGTGACTGTAAAGAGGCTTTGTGCTGTAAACTAGCTCGGGGAAGGAGGGTCTGGCGAGGTGCGCGCAAATCTCCTATCCTGTGTGGAGTGGGTTCTTGTGGTTCTGTGCTTGTAGAAGATTGAAAGAAGACAATAAAGAAGAGAAGAATTGGTGGATGTAGCCCCACACTGGGGTGACCCACGTATATCATGTGTTGTGGTTTCTTTGTGCATTATAGTTGTTAAGTTATTGATGTGATTTATGCTTAGTGCAGTGATACATGTTAGATGCATCCGATATAATATCTCAGTGCTTGGTAATGTGAATGAATACTAGATAGGATCTATTTCTATATGCTAAGTGCTTGGATGTGTTAGATCTTGTTGAATACTACATTGTGATGTAATTAGGGTTTTCTCTTGCAATGTGACTAAGCGTTAAATACTGATGAATGTTAACTGCTAAATATTTTGTTAAGTATTATAATCACAGATATGTGTCCCAGCTAGGGTTAGACACTTGAGTCCTGCAACCACCCTTGCCTCTACCTCGGGTGAGAATTCATCTGCTTCGCAGTTGTTGGCGAAAGGGCTGGTAGTTAGGGTTTTGTTGGTGCGTTGTTGAAGCATTGAACCCTAGGTCTGCCCCTGTGCCGACAAAGGTGTACAGGAAAAAACCCTCATGCATAGTGCAGTTAGTTCTGGTATGTTACTGGTTGGAATGGTGGAGTGGAATATGTTTTTCTGTGGCGTGTTTTATATGCGAGATAGAAATGGGGGCTAATTATTGTTTTGTTCTTTGCAGAGGCAATTTAAGAAAGTTAGGGTTCTTACAGAAAGTGTGTACATCGAAAACAATTAAAGGTTAACAGGAAAAAAAGGCGTTCAAAAAGACGAATTTGTCAATTTTCAAGTGTTGTGGATTGTGAGTTCCAAGAGTTGTGGTGTTGGGCTTCTGTAAATCTATGTCAGAGGGTAATAAATCATGTGCATTCCATGTTATATGCCAAGGAATATTAGAAAATGATTATTTTTTTGCGTCCGCAGATATGGATATTCTCTTATGTTTCTTGGAGAGATGCAATTAGTTTGTGTGTTTGTTGTCTAATAATATATGCTTCATGTATAGTGCAGGTGTTGTGTTATATTGGAGTTTGTTTTGGTGTTTTATTTAACACTTTTGTCATTCATCATATGCAAAAATGTACGTGTTGATAGTTCTCTTTGAATTCCATTTACATTTGAAGATGCAGATATCTGCATTTTTCCAAGGATATTGCGATGTGCAATTTGTTGTCGTTTATGTGCGGAGACGTTTTCTTTGACGATTTGTTCACATCCTGCATAGATGTATCTTCTCTGCTTTGTACAGGTTTTTTCTTGGCAGAGTGAACATTTGGTCTGTTTTCAATTCTTGTGCGAATAATTGATATCAATTCTTCAACATCCCTGCATTGTGGTGCTTTTGCACGTTGGCGCTTGCAATTGTTCTGGACGATGGAGTTTTCCCATGTTTTCCATAGAATTTTTCCATGAACATATGCGAGCATTGTTACGAGGAAAATCTCTCTATGGCATGGGGTAAACCACAACAGACAGAATGACACGCAGAAATCAACTATAATCCCAAGTATGTTATATAAATGAAATGCTAACAGGACAAGATCGAGAGCCTACCTTGTCTGGACGTTTGATGAAGACCACCATTTGAGAATGCAACTCAAAGCTTTATACCTGCAACTTGTCCTCAACAACCAAGATATGCAAGCATATGGTGATAATATATAATGTTCGCATATAAAATAGCATAAACCATTGACATTCATGACAAATACGCCCATGGAATAATAATTCAAATATTTTCAAGATATCAAGTGGACGAGAAAATAATATTTCTATTAAAATAATCAACATAAGTAGATATGTGGCCAACCTCTGTACCGACATACATCGAAACTGAGAAACTAAGTCCCTCCACCAAAGGCAAGCTCATATAAAGGAGACAATGAGGTTCTCCATCAAAGAAGGAAGAGCTTGAGGGTTGAACAATGTGTTCAGAATTTCAAGGATAAAGGGATGTAGACTCAATGTGAAGTGAAATTTTTCCAGAGTATCTTTGCTCTCAAAAGTTGAATTATCTCCTCCTCCACAGCTTGGATAGGGCCCAATTTATAGCCTTCAAATGGAACTGAAGGGCCCAGTCGAAACATTTCAAGTATATGGAAGGTCAAGAATCATGGATCTTGTGATGTGACATGGAAGCCCGATACAATTTTTAATTTTGAGCACTGAATCCGATGTACACATGTTGTAGTGGTGCAACCTACATATACGCATGTTGTCTAATTGGTAGGATGCGTATATGTGGAAAAATATGATTTTTTGGCTCTGGAATGAACAACAAGGGACTTCAAGTCTGCATAGGGAAATGGAAAGGCCATCCAAGCAAGTTGCATGGGGTGAGGAAAAATTTTCTATAACATATGCCCCCTAATATGTGAGGACAGAGGAGTATCTTCGATGGCCGAAATACATTATAATTCCCAGAAGTGGAGTAATGGAGACTTAGTTGGAAGTGCTAGTTGCTCATGAGAATATTACAATCCATAATGACTTTGTACACATGGTTGCCAATTTGAATTACACTACAGATCCATATGGAAATATACCAAATCATTATTCATGGCCATGAATAAGCAATACAAAGTAGGCATATGCCATAAGCTGTCATAGTCACGAACAAGACCTAGTGGAAACCAATCTCAAAAATTAATCTAAAGATATATGTATACAATGGAGTACAAGCTGATCTCCCATGATCATTGAAGTCATATAGGTATTGGTCCAATGAACGATAGCAACAGCTCAGGAAAGTTGCTACTGTAAATTGATGCTCCATTTCTTCTACACTATCTGCCAAAGGTGAAAGTCTACATTATGTGAATAGAGGAGTTGATGTCGAACACAATGAGACTTCGTTTGATTACCAGTCATTAGGGTATACCGTTAACAAACGTGAGACAACCTACCGATAATGAAAGTAGGTATCAAGGCACCAAGTACATTCTTACAAGTGTGAGTAAAGGTGTTGAGGTCGAACACTTGAAGAATCCATCGATCAGGAGACATTGATGTATTCCCAATTGTCAATGGTGGGAGAACCTACCACTGATTACTGCAAGCCTCTAGGTACTCATAGGACTCAAGGTCTCATTTCCAAAATATATGAGTTGAAGTCAATGGAATGAGACTCATTGAAAGGAGAGAATTAAGGCATCTCTCATCAGTCAGCACGAGGTACAAAGTAATAGCTTGATGATTTGGAGGAACTCGAATGAAGAGAATGTTCACGAACCAATGATCTTGTGCATCTTTCGCATGCACCAGATGCAAGTAGTGAAAAAAAAACCCTCTGAATAGTATCCAATAAGGAAGATTGCCGACAAAGGCGATGAAACCACCAATAAGGCTAATGGCATCCAATACACCACACAAATCTCAATCTGTGAATAGATTTTTTATCATCGAACACAAGGGAAACCCCCCAGTTAGCGACCAATGAGGAGATGTCGACTATTGGGTTCAAGGTTACGTACCCATAATTGAAGTAGGACCAGGGTGCATCGTAGGATTACAAATTCATGTGACTCTGAGACACAATGAGATTATGGCCGACATGCAAAGTCAAGAGTTCTGAGAAATGGCCGACACAGGATTATAGACATCCTTTGAACAAGAGCATGAGACATATGGATAACTCAGGCAGCATAGACTTGATGATGAAACTTCATGATGAAAGAGGCTTCAACGAACTCTCCATAGGGACTGGAAGAATAACCAATCAGAGGAGTAAACTCTAAGTAATGAGCTCAGCTTCCTAAGGTCATACTAAACTCAATCTTTGGATGACAGTGGACTCAAAATTTTCTGTTTTGTTCAAAGGCAACATGATTGCTGCCAATATGAGATAATATTATTTTCTCATCGATCTTTTTTTGTTTTTTCATAGGCAAATAAATGTCATGATACAAGAGAGGAAACGAGTGTCGCGAGTAAGCAACTAGCTCCAAACAGTGGAACATACCTATGCTCAATGCAAGGAAGTGCATGTTGGGCACGGACACTCGGGGGAATGTTTCCTCTTAGGGTACAAGGTGTCAAGCTGCAAAGGATATCAATAAGGCTCTGCTTGGTTTGTGATGCAAATTCATGAGGTAAGAGGCTTATAACGAGAAGCAGGAATCAACAATAGGCTCAATATTGCAAGCAAGATAATATAATGCTATTACAAATTAACTCCAAAGAATGTCATTTTTCATAGATTTAGTCCCATAGGCCCGTAAAAGTATAAAACAATACCCAGGAGAACTCTTCTAGCAAATGTTGACTAGAGTGTTTATTTTTCGTAATTAGTCTACTTGGTCCAAAAAAGGGTTAAAATTACACCAAATAGACGTCCTTTCAAATCCATTTAACGAGTGTGAAAGAGACAAGTTCACTCGACAATCTTTTCACTTTTTTAGAGAGTCGGAAAAGAGCTTAACTAAGACTCGAGGGGGTCCCATAGGTACAGGTCAGAATGCTTGTGAGTAAGAATATGGGGTTTGAATGCAAAGTCATATTGGAACTATAAGGGACTCATGATCCTATGAAATAAATTTTGCATGGGCACCAAATGGCACAAAGGTTCTAACTAGGGCACCCATGTTTGGTAAGCCTCTATCACTAAATAACGACACTTCTAGTAGCAGTAAGAAGGTTTTCTGTCGCTAATAAATGGGTTCGTACCTAAGTCATATAGATCACGGTGATAGAACAATGCAAATATGCAAAATGGAGTGACAACCTATCCTATATGTTGGTAAAATAAAATACGTGTCGAAGTCACGAACGGGCGGTATGATGCTAGAAACCACAAAAATCCCTGGACAAAACCACCAAAACCAACTCCTTCCACTGCATTATTAGTCCACTAGGTCAAAAAATTAGCATAAACTATATAAAGTGGATAAAAAAATTCTACTAATAGTAAAAATGAACAATTTTACCATACCATTTGAGTTTTTCACCCACATAGTGCATTTTAGACCATTTTTCCCATGATCTTCAAGTGTCGATTGCGGGAACTACGATCAACGGAATTGACAACCGTCTGGACCAAGTAAGTGCCCTTCCCCTCTTCATTTTTAGTGGTTTAAAATTTAAACTTAGTCCTCATTTTTTGAGTTTTAGAGGGTGCACCATGTAAATTAGGGTGTACGCGAGCTATAGTTCATCGGGTCACGTATATGGAGGCATGTGCGCGGGAAAAGTAAAGTATGCCCGCGTATATGTGGCCCCACACATGATTGTTAACATTACACCTTGCGTACAAGTCTGCAAACAACTTTTTTAATGAATTCTAACTCAAAAAATGACTTTCCTTTGGCATGATGGTGCTTGAATGGAGAGAGAGGGAGCATGAGGAGGTAGATGCAACAGTGGAAAGGGATGCAGAGGCCCAACTAGCTCTAAAAGGATGTGGCCTTTATAAATTTTGGGCTCTCAAAGGAATGAGGGCTCAAGTGAGGTTACTCCAAATGCTAGTAAACTATTGGGATCCGGAGACAGAGGCCTTCAATATCAATGGGAAACAATTGAGGATTGAAGTAGATGACATCTATTTTATCACAGGATTGTCTCGCCGGGGCGAGGTAGTAAATCTCAAAGCTCGGGGGGCTGGGGGTGGTATGAACATAGAGGATTACATTTCCACCCACTGTGTTGCAAGCACATATAAAGTAGGGATCCAACTCCCCATCAGGGCGATCAAAAACCTAAGAATAAAGATCGTCGTACTTTTGCTTACACAGATCTCGGGGTCAGCCTCGTTGCACCATGCATTAATGCCACTCATGTTTTACACATTGGATTGTTTACGACCCACGGTTTATGACTGGTGTACCTCACTACCGGATAACATGAAGAGCCAGCTGACGGATTGCAAATAGGGGAGGAAGAGAAAATTCGGGTTTGTATCCATCTTCTGTAGTTTTTTCTTTGAGCAGGTTCCAGGCTTGAGCCCTAGAGTAGAGATAATTCCATACGGACCACACAATCCAACCATGTCATGGTGGACCGATGTGATGAGGCGGCTAGCAGGTGGTAGGGTGCCAACCCCCTACAATGATGAGTTCTTTTTCCAGTGGTGTCGACAGGTTATAGCCATAAACTACTACCCCTATGCTAGAATCGACTATAGAGGGGATCCAGATATACCTTTGCCACCAGGATCTGCCTACGGTGATATTGGTTAGAAATTTTTTTATATAATTCATTTTTTTGTTATTTTTCAAAAAGAATAAAAAAAACGCCAAAATTTGTGTATGGTATCAAGTATTAACAATTACTTTGTTACGCAAATGTGGGTCCACAAAGACTAGATGGATTCCCACGACATCGACGGAGGAACCGGGGAGATGAGCGTGCAGGAGGAGATGTGGAGAAAGTGCTACAAAATGTGCAGGGGAACCTGTCTCGATTGACACATAGGATTCCTATGGTTCAGGTGGAGGATCTGCTAGAGGCTATGCAGCGGCAGGTGGTGGGTGTGCCCCGTGTGTGGGTGCGACTCTTCCGAAATCTCGCAAAAGCCATATTTTGCTATCATGATACGCATTTGGCGCCACAGGTGTAGATGCCATGGTCATATAGCTACCAGCCATATATGTATTTTAAGGGTGTGAGCCCCATTTTGTACCATGACACCATATTTTTTGAAGAGATGAAATCTAAAAAACATTGGTCTTCGGCTTTACTTATATATGTTACAATGTGTACAATGATGAACGTGTTTTCTTTACTTTAGTTGTGTGACAAATGTCAATCTAAAACATAATTAGCATATGCATCGGATACATAATTAGAACTTCTAGGTATGTGATTATAAGTAAGAAAATCAAAGTATCGTTCCAAAAGTCGTACCCATAGGAATCGTTGGAGTAGAGTAGGGTCTCGCACACGGTAATTGTCGTTCAACTGACATACGACTAACTGGGAGTCCAGGCAAACCTATAAAGACCAAACACCATGTGAAATGGCGTTGTGTAATAGTTATATAACAACGTTATACTCAGCCACATTATTCGTTGATGGCTCCAGACAAACTCCACCTGAAGACACCAGTTGACCCTCGGGTGAGTAAATGACCCAAGTGACGGAAGCCATGTTCCACGTATAACGACTAACACCTTCTACGACTCCTAAGTAAACTAAAGACTCCATTGACATCTGCCAACCAAGGGAAAACCTAATAAGCAAGTCAATGACACAAAGGAAAAGATGTATATACACTAATATACACTAGTATACAAAGAGTCACTCCCAAGCTTGAGGGCTCAAGGGTAATATTTTTTTAAGGTAGAGCCCATTTATGGGCTCATCCAGCATATTCCCTTCATAATCCTCCAATTCATGGGTTTGTTTCTCTAAAACACGTCACATGATATAAGGACCATGCCACCGGGGGTTGAACTTGCCTACCCCCAACAGTTCTTTAGTTTGGTCATACAGGAGGACCAAGTCACCCTCAACATATTGTCGAGGACAGACAGACCTATCATAATAAACTTTAACACATTGTTTATTCACTTCCATAGCCATAGAGGCATCTAGACGCTGCTCATCTAGATGCTCTAGGTGCACCAGGCATTCTTCAAGATCGGATGTGTCAAGTAGGAGCTCAATTTCCATTTTGAGGGAAGAGATTTTGCATTCAATTGGAAGAATTGACTCCACGCCATGTACTAACTAAAAAGGAGAAAAACCTATGGAAGTCTTAACCAAGGTTCGATATTCCCAAAACGCGAGGTAAAGCATTAGATGCCAGTCAGACTTACTCTGGCTGATAGTTTTTTGCAAGATGGTCTTGAGAGATTTATTCACCGCCTCTACTTCTCCATTTTCTTGGGGATGATAAGGGGAAGAGTGATTGTGCTTAAGCCCTAGTTTTGATGCTAACTCCTTCATCATTTCATTCTGAAAGTGACTGCCATGATTAGTGATAATCTCCTTTGGGATTCCGAACTGGGCTATAATTTGGTTGAATGCGAAGAATGTTGCAGTCTTACCATCAGATTTAATGGTAGGCATGGCCTCTGCCCATTTAGTGAAGTAATCCACGACCACGATAATATGTTGATGCCCCCCAACCAAAGTTGGGTTACAGTCCATAAAATCTAGCCCCCACTTGGTGAAGGGAGCGATGGTGATGACTGGGTGAAGAGGGGCTGGATGTGACTGCATTTTCTGAGAAAACACCTGGCAAGGGTGACACTTCTTGACCGCTCAACACAATCTTTAAAAATTGACACCCAAAACTAACCAACTCGCAATATTTTTTGGGTTGTCGCAAGCCCAAATAGATGACCACCATAAGCCCCACTATGATAGTCATTGAAAACCAACTCAGCTTCCTCGTGAGTCAAGCAATGACGTAAAATATTATCCACTCCTCGACGATACAAAGTGTCGTCGATGATAAGGTAGTTTTTAGCTTGATGACGTATACGTCGTCGATCGTCTCTCGACGGATGCTGGGATAACTTCAATGTTTGAAGATAAACTAGAATGTCTCTATACCATGGGTCCGGAGACAAGATAAGGAAGATATGTTCATCCGTGAATGAATCGTTATGAATAACATCCTCATCTAGTTGAGGGAATTCTAACATCAACTCGACAAAAACTAGCAATTTCTTAGACTTCGCCGAAGCAAAATCGAGCTCAAATTCTTGCAAAATAACAATCCACTTATTGTATTTTCCCCCTATGATACGCCTGGTAAGGACGTATTGAAATGGATTGATATCTGCAACTATGGTAGTTTTTCAAAGCAATATATAATTTCATAATATTTGAACTGCATGTACGGCGACCAAGTTTAGCTTCTCGACGTGAGAGTATTTAAGTTCCGGACGGACTAAATTTCGACTAAGATAGTAGATAATGTGCTCATGGAGCTCATCATCCTCCTAAACTAGAACCATACCAACCATCCCTTTGGATGCGGCAATATAAAACAAATAGTCTCTACTGTAGTTTGGAGGCTTCAACAAAGGTGTCGATACCAAGTCTTTCTTAAGAGCATCGAAGGATTCTTGGGCTCATTCATCCCATATAAATGGAGTATCCTTCTTCAAAAGATGCATGAAACCCTTAATTAATTTGATATAGTTCACTATGAACCGACACAAGAATTTAACCTTCCCCTGTAAACCCTGAAGTTTTCGACTATTGCGTGGGGGAGGTAATCGAAGTATTGCCTCAACCTTCATAGGATCCACCATGATCTCATGCTCAAAGACTAAGAATCCGAAAAGATGGCCAGACCTAACACAAAAGATGCACTTGTGAGGGTTTAAACAGATGTGATAATAACAACATCTCTCAAATACTAGTCGAAGGTGAGTAGAGTGATCTACTCACTTGCGAGAGTGAGCAACGAGATCATCGAGGTAAGATTCGACAATATGTTTGAGATCGTGAAAAGAAAAGGTCATGGCGCGTTGGAAGGTTGCTCCAGCGTTTTGAAGGTTGAAAGTATTTTTTCGGTATGCAAAAGTACCCCAAGGACAAATAAACGTCGTCTTGTGTTGATCCTCGCATTTGATTTGAATTTGATTATATCTTGAAAATCCGTCCATAAAATAAAAAACTTCACTTCTCGCGCACTCATAGAGAATCTGGTCAATGAAAGGAGTCGGGAAGTTGTCTTTAGGACAAACCTTATTCAGGTCTCGAAAATCCATACATATGCGGATGGTTCCTTGTTTCTTATTCACGAGTTTGAGGTTGGATACCCATTAGGTCAAAGGAACTGGATAGATGAAACCAACACTAAGTAGCTTCTCTACCTCTGCCTTAATAGCAGGGGCCTTCCTAGGATTAAAAACTCTAAGACGTTGTCAAACAGGTCTAGCATCTGGATAAGTCTTGATCTCATGTTCGGAAATGTTAGGTGTGATCCCTGGAATCTCTTTGTACAACCAAGAGATCAGTGTAGATATTAATTTCTTTAGGCGAACAATCTGCACCGATATATACGTTTTCAATTTTTCCAAGAATTCGACACATGTCGATTGTAACGGTAGGAGAAAGATTCACCATGTTTCCTTCGGCATAGACACCATGTGTATCTAGTGGAACCACAGCGTGACTGACAATCTCACTAAAGGTAGATCTAAATTCATCATGTTTGATCCTAACAAGTTCTTGGAGGAAGTAAGAGCGATGATACATAACATCCCATGGCTTATCAGGACCATTCATGGACTCTAAGATGGCTTCATCCGAAGGTAAAGTATCATCAAAGAAATCATGCGAACAAGATGATTGGGTGGCCTATACGGGCTTGAGAACAAGATCTTCCTCGTCCTTCTATGAGGAGAAAGGATTTGGGTTAGCAGTAGTGTTAAGTATATCCTAATACGCGACCTTTGTTTCCGACAGTGGCATTGTCATCCCAATGTGTGATTTTCCTTCACATGACATAGTCGGGGAAGGTAGGGTTCAAGGGTCGTTGAAATACGAAGTACGGAAAGGAACGGACCTCATCGACGATGAAAACTCACTGGAAATGGCATAAATGTAATGAATTGGTGCCATGAAATCAAAGGTACCCATGAGAGAGGAATACATTCCGACACCAATATCCTCAGTTGTCGGCTAAGAATTTTCGATCACTAGGATCGAAGGTCCAATTGATGCATTATAAGTAGCATGAGCAAAGGACAATTGATCAATCGTCATTATTTTCCCTTTGTGAGGAAAAAATAAAGTGCGGAAAACAGATGACACGACTGCAGTCATGGAATAAGTCCAATTACTCCCTAGTAGTAAATTATAGTCAAGGGATGCATCAACCTCCATTGTCTTTCCACCTAACTAGACCGGAAAAGTGGGAAGAATTTCATGGGGTCAAAAAGAACGACCATCAAATGCAGTCAACATAGTCATAGATTGGGATAGAGTTGGAGAGTCAATGGCTTTCCAATCAATGGTTCTCCAACAAGTTAGGAACATCACGCACGTTGCAGGACCTTCATCAATTACAGTGCGTTTGATGGTATATCCTGTGTACTCCACATGGATTTGAAAGGCCACATGGTAAGGCAAGGGAGGCTTAAAATCCGTGACGTCAAACTTAATAACCTTTGAGCCACACAAGTCTAGAGCACCTAAAGAAGATAACAAGGCATTCCTTTGTGCAGGACATGTCTAGAGCACCTCCAAAGCTAACATCGCACAAGGGGTTTGACCCAGATCTTCGACAATCGAATAGTTATGGGCAACTCTGTCATTAGGATTGTGGGCAGAGCGTTTCAGAACTCCTTTCGGAATATGAGGCAGTGGCTCTGGCTTTTTGATCTAGAAAGGTGTTTCTGAAAGAGGGGAAGACTCTGGACCTGTAATATTCTGTGAAGAACCGTAATCATAGGATTGAGTGGCTACATCAATCTGAGACTTGACCATATTAACACATAGACGGTCACCTTCATGTGTCGATGGGTTTTGATTCCCACTCGATGCATTTTCGGTGTTGGAGGACCCTGAAGCCATGTGTTGCTTATGTGAAAACAGATTGGTCAGCATAGCGGGCGGTTGAGATAAGAGCCTCGAGGATTCCTCAAGTTTGTGGCATAGGCGAGTAAGGTTATCATCTTTACAAAGTTTACAATGAAACTTCACCTTCTATTTTTCTTTCTTTCCCTCACCGGCATTATTATTCGATCTATCATTATTCGTGTTGTCTTGACTTTGTTATTATTTCTCCCATCCTTACAATTATTACCTCGTCCTTTATTCATATTCCCTCCTGGTTGTTGGTTACCATTTGAGTTGGTTTACGACTGTACAAAATGCACATTTGCTGACTTGGTAGGAGTGGAGGATGAAGACGAAGCTTGTCTTGCTACAAACTGCCTTAGAGACAAATCCTTCAATTGGTTCATCACCAAGTCTGTAGACTTAGCATTTGCAGAGCCTATGATGCCATCAAAATGAGGCCCAAGATTTTTTCTAGGGTCATAATTCTACCGCGGCACGTCAGGAAGAATTTCATATAACATCCTAGATTGAGCATATATGAGGTCCAATTGCTAGGCTTTGAAAATGACTTCTTCCTCAGATGTTACTCCGGATGTAGAAACATCCTTCAAAATATAAGGCAATAAGGACTTAAGGAACCACTCCAACAAAAACTCTAGAGGAATGTAGGCTTTAATCAACCTCTTTTGTCTATGCCACTCTTGCATATGGTCCAAGATATGGGTGGCCTTATCTTGGCGGAGGGCCCATAGAATTTCTATGTCGGCATCGTAATGAACCGACAACTAGAAGTGGTTGAGAAAGACCAAAACCATCTAATTAAAATTTATGTATGCTCCCCCTGGTAGCTCAATGTACCATTTTGCTGCAACCCCCATGAGGGTGTGTTAAAAATGTCTCAAACGAATAGAATCGTCATTAAGAGAATTGGATGAGCACCAAAGATGAAAAGTAGTAACATGATCACCCGACTCCTCTCTAGTCTTTCCCTCGAATTTTGGAATGTCTGAAGGAAGCTTGGTGGGGACGGGGGACTATGACGGATCATGACGCATCAGGTCATTCATTAATCTCAACAAATCTAGCAAATTAAGTGTGGTGAGAAAAGGGAGCCAGGGTTGTGGCATCTGAGCCCATGCTCCTGAGAAAGATTTGTGTTGAGGAATTGCAGACCATCCAGGGTTCTAGTATACACCATGGCCCTATACGGTAGGGTAATATCCTCCTCCAAACTGATTCATAAGAGGTTGTATGGGCGCCATACCTATAGGGACGAGATAATGAGAGTTATAAACATTGCCCTGATCTGGATTTATGTAGGAACACAATGAAATACAAAAATACACATAAACACAGAGATGCAGCGGAAATAAGACTTCATTTCATTAATAACAAATGACTGAAATATGCTTACAGACAGAATGNCTAGGCGTTGGTAGCTTATCTCTGAGAAGAGATGTGGCCGCTACTCGCATCCGTGAGAAGATGATTACAATGAGGCTCTGAAGGCCCTTTTACAATAAACGGGAATGCCAAAAGTACTAGACATCCAAAAACCTAACCCTGGGAGATGAAGCGCCAAAAGTCATGTGGGCCCCATTTGGGTAAGTTGGTGCATCAACTTTCTGGGGTCGTAACTTTTGCATACGATCTCTGTTTTAGGCGTATGATAGCTCGTTGGAAAGATCTATCTGAGGCCTACAAATATCGAGACAAAATAACATCATTAGATGTTATTTTACAACAGAAACATACCCAAAAAAACATCGTTTAGGGCCTCAAAATGGCCCCGAAAGTTCAGGACCCGAAAAAACTGCTAAAAATAGTAAACTGTGCGAAAACTGAAAAACTGAAAGAAGCAATGGTGGGGGTCCAAGTGGAATAGGTGGGTGGCCACCAATATCCACCTGGATCATTCC